>JAODAL010003579.1:0-171020 GCA_025379985.1 Phyllomedusa bahiana
CCTTTAAATCACAGTCCCAACTGGTCACTGCTTTAATACTTGCTGATCTCTAACAAGGAGTTTTAAGGCAAAATTCCCAACAGGTTTTGATCCCTGAATTCCCCCAAAAAATTTTTGGGGGATCAATTTGAATTTGGGGATCTAAACAGCCTCCCATTTTGAACATAAAGAGACCAAGACAACACCTTGCAGTTGACTTTAATTTTATTTTGTCACCCGGGCTTCAAGAGGTCTTTCAACGAAGTGCCACGAGTTAGCGGTCACAAAGTTCATCAGCAGGTTGATCAGAGTACAGAAGACTGGAAATTCAAAAAAGGCAAAGAAGTGGTCCTTTTAATCCATCACCACTGTGAACGCTTCATTGAAACAACCCCTGCAAACCCGGGATATGAATTTCCGCACAACTTTAAATAAATCTATGGGACCCTCATTTCTCTAACCACATTGCTGGAGTGAGTCCTCTGGGCGCCCTCATTCACCCAAACACTCTTAATACATAAGAAAAATCCCCCTATGATTTTTACCAATAATTTTCACTTTTTATTAAAAAGCGCACCCAAGTAGGCTATACAAAAAGATTAAAAGTCAAATTGCATTGGGGTTCATTCACGATCCCAGACAAGGATACCTTTTCAGGCCATGTCCATTGAGCTTCCCCCACGTGACATCTTTGACCTGCGGCTCCATCAGCCTTCTCAGGTGCGTGCAACAACGCGAGGTTTCGGGGCACCGCCCTTTCCTCAAACGTCGAATGTTTAAAGCAAAGCCAAGTACACGGGGAAATAGGGTTTCGCACACTTTAAAAAATTAATTTTTTTTTAAAAATTTATTTTAAAAAGCGCCTTGTTCCAGGGTGAGTGTACTGGGTGCAATATCCTTTTTGCTTTTCCCCGCCATGGGAAAAAGCAAAATTTAGGATTTGTTACATCCAAAGAGGTCTTGAGCTTCAATTCCCTTTCCCATAATGCCTTGCGATAGCAGATGCTTAGTAGAGGGGGAAAAAGGCAATTTAGAAAACCAATACACCGATTGGGGTCTCCCAAGTAGAAGTTTCCATTTCTGAGCCCCCCATTTTCCCCCCACCCAGCCAGCCAAATCTCCTTGCATTGAGAGGGCAAAACCCAAACGGGGCTGTATGCAGTGGGGTGGAAAACTGGCTTTGGCTAATAAACCCCTTTTTTTCTTTCTAAAAAAACTCAATGGGTCAAAAAACAAAATTTAAATATTTGGGTTTCATCCAATAGAGGGGCGCTTTACTTTTCAGTTTCCTTTTCCCCCAAAGCCTTTTTGACATAATTAAAAGGCAAAAAGCCACATACAACATTACCTGGGTGGGGAAAAACCCGAAGGGTTTAAAAACCCCCCTTTCTCCAATCACACTGCTAGCACTAGTATAAAGGCTGTATTATCCCCACACTACATAAGAAAACAATTAAAATAAACAACCAACAAAAAATTAATGACCCAGAGCGCTTTTAGTAAACTTTCATTTTTTTTTCCATGTACAAAACCCAAAAAAATTTCCCCTTCAAAACACAGAATGCAAACGGGCCCCCCAAACATGCACCCCAATTTTAAAACCAAAGGGGGGGAAAAGAAGTTTCACTCAATAAAATTTTAAAAATTTTGCCCAAAAAATTTTTTATTTGCTTCACACTTTTTTCAATGTTTTCATTTACAGCAGTTTTATAAAAAACCCAAATTTTAAAAACTTGCTTGAACCGCTAAAGGGAAATAAATTTTAGAGGGCCCAAAATTTGAAAGCGGTAAAGAACAGAGGTGAAGTGGGAAAAAAAACACAAAAAAAATTTTGTCCCACAAAAATGGAAAAAAGCCACAAAGGAAAAATTCTGGACAGTAAAGGGAAAAGTCCCTTTTATCCAGCTTGCCTTCTTTGGGAGACGAAAAAAGGCAGGGAAAAACATTAATGACCTACAGAGGCCCCCCCCCGAACTCTTTTTCCCGGGAAAAATGCTTTATTGCCCCCCAGGACTTTTGGGGGTGTTTAAAAAAAAGTGCAGATACCAAGCCGCCCCCTACCCTTAATTTATCAGAGCAACCTCTTAAAATGATAAAATCTGTAAAAAAAAACAAAAAACAGATTGGAATATTTTATCACGTGCAATGGAATCACTTTTCTCTGCGAGTTTCTTTAAAGTAGGGAACCTAGAGAGTAAATTGATGGGATTAAACTTTCAAATTTTTTAAAAAACACCCTTTTTTCATCTCAGTTTCTAGGGGAAAATTATCCCTACTATAGTGAATAAAAGAAAAAACCCCCAAAACAGTAGACTTAGAAAAAATTTAACTTTTTTATATGCCCAGAGAAGAAAAAAGACACAGACTGGCTTCCAGAATGTAACCCACAGGGATTTACAAAAATATGCCCGCACAAAATTTTTTTTCCCCCAGTGGTAAAAAGGGAGAAAAATAGGAATTTTAAAAGCTTGCTTAAAACCCAAAAAACATTTTAAGGGGGTTTTTCCCGAGGGAAAATCTCCTGAAAAAGGGCCCCTTTTTGGCTAGCTGCGGTTTTAATGAACCCGAGCCCCACACATGAATTTTAACCCAACAGTTTATTTTCATCTATCTAAACTATCTATCTATCTATCTTTTCTATCTATCCTTTTGTGTCCATGTCTTAAATCATTTTAAAAACTAACTATCTTTATAATAGACATAGACACACAGATAATACATACATAATACCCTAAAAATAGATAAAATTCATACATAAATGAAAAAAAAAAATAAAAAATAAATAGATAGTAAAACATACATAAAAAAAATAGATAGATATAGAATACACTCCCCGGGCCATTTTTATAAGGTACACCAGCTAGTAAGGGTTGGACCCCCTTTTGCTTCAAACCCCTCAATTCTTCGTGGAAATAATTCAACAAGTTTGCAACATGCCAATTGGTAAAAGGGGGCCCCAAAAAGAATCCCAAAGAAAATTTTCCCCAACCATGCACCACCACCACCACCTGAACCGTTGATACAACGGGAGGATCCATGCTTCATTTGTTACCCAAATTCTGACCCTCCCATCCAATGTCGCAGCAGAAACGAGACCCTCAGACCAGGCAACTTTTTTTTCCAATCTTCAAACGCCCAAATTTTCGATGATTTGGGGCAAATGGAGCCCAGTTTCCTGTTCTTAGCTAAAGGGGGCACCCGGTGGGTTTTCTGCGCTGTAGCCCACGCCTCAAAGTTCGCCGAAATTTGCGTTCAGAGACTTCTTCTGTCTACCTTGGTTGTAACGGGGGGCTTTTGAGTCACTGTTGCCTTTCACACTCAAACCCATCTGCCCTTCTCCTTTGACCTCTGGCATCAACAACATTTCCCCCACAGGACTGCCGCTCACTGGATTTTTTTTTCTTTTTGGGACCTTTCCTTAAACCCTAGAGATGGTTGTGCGTGAAAATCCCGGAATCAGCAGTTTCTGAAAAACCAACCAGCCCTTCTGGCACCAACAACCATGCCACGTTCAAAGGCACTCAAATCACCTTTCTTCCCCATACTGATCTCGGTTTGAACGCAAGGGGTTGTCTTACCAGCTACTGCCAAATGCACTGAGTTGCCGCCATGTGATTGGCTGATTAGAAATTAAGTGTTAACGAGCAGTTGGACAGGTGTACCTAATAAAGTGGCCAGTGAGTGTACATACATACATAGATTTACATACATAGATACATACATAGACAGATTTACATACATAGATAGACATACATACATATACATAGATAGATATACATACGTAGATAGACAGACATAGATACATACATAGATAGGTAGACAGACATAGATAGATACATACATACATACATAGAGATACATACATAGATAGCGATAAGATACAAGACAAACATAGATACAACATAAAACAACATACATGATATACAAGATAGACGACATAGATACAAGATAAGGGGAGACAGACAGAAAGATATACATACATAGATACATAGATTTACATAGATAGATAGACATACAAAAAAACTGGGGGACAAAAGAGATTTACATACAACATAGATAATACATAATGACATACATAGATACATAACGACATACTAGAACATAGATAACAGACTAATAGATAGATAGAAAAGATAGCATAGGTAGACAACATAATACAACAAAAGATATACAAACATAGATACATAATAACAAACTTATAAAATACATACATAACATACATAATACATACATACTTTAATAATTTACATACATACATAGATACATACATAGATAGATTTAAAGAGGCAAAAGGGAGACAAAAACAGAGGAAAGGCGAACAGTAGTGAAGAGTGTAGCGGTAAAGAACAGGCAAACGACAGGTGAAGATGTCCGCTAACCTGATTAAGTTGTTCTATATAATAGATGCACAACACTCCGTAGAATGTATAAAGATATATGGTCACAGACGATCTGAGGCGCACGGCAGCCAGCGGTCCTTCTCTCGTTGCAGAAACAGCGAGTTGAATATACAGATAGTGCTCGGCAGAAAATGGAGGAGTTGCGGCGCACGTGTCAGAACGAGTCTCATGAACACTTCAGTTTACTTAAGAATTGCTTTACTTTATTAAAACTAGTGAGCAAAATTTCTCTGCAACACTAGATAAAACATTCAAACACTAGGGAAGCCTTACGCGTTTCACGCACAAACTTTCACTTTACTACATAGCATGTAGGGAATGAGTCACTATTGGGGTGTTAACTGTCTACAATTTCTTTGTTATGGCAAGGTTCCAGGAGGAGTTGCCCATATCGGGGTGGTCCGGATTCAAAGGTGAGCTTGGGGTTCCCTTTTAGTAGAATAGCATCTGATTCTGCACTGATATATAGTAGCAAACTATCAGGACAGAAGTTTGCATTGCTGATGTATTTAGTTCCTCGCTCTGGTCCACATTAGTCCATTCGGAACCTCAGTTGCAAATTCTTTCAGAAATGATGGAACTCGAAGGACACCGCAATGGAAACCCAACGTTGGTTTCCGTTCCAAAACATGTCTGGTTCCAACTCTTCAATGAAGCTTCCAGACTGAACCTTCGATGCAGATGTGAACCAGGTCTTAGATGTTTATCTAGACTGGATACAAATGTACCAAACGCTAAACTGTGAGCTGGTTTTTCAGCCTATAAATGTTCTGATTCACTGACAGTGAAGAGATCTTTTAAATGGGTTTTCTCATCAGGCTGTTTCACAGAACAGTTTGCTTCAGGTTCCCACTTCCTGTTGAGGCTGTGGGCAGTTCTATAGCAGTGATGGACATTTCAACTGTGCTATTTCTAGCTGAGCCTGTTCGAGGAGCATTGGTGAGCAGAAGTTTAAAGAGCTCTAAAAAGTTAAAGTTTGACAATAAGACAGATAAACAAGCTCCTGTGCTGCTGATTAGACACTGCAGGAGATCAGAACTGCTTTACCTCTAAGGCCATGTTCACACGGCTTAAAATGGGCCGTATTTCGGTCCGTAATTACGCGCCGAAGTGCGCCAATTACGGGCCGAGGCCCCTTATTACGGGTAATCCTCCTTCCTGGCCGGAAGCCGCCCGGCGGGGAGATAATTGACATGTGAATTACTAGCGGCGTATACGCGCCGCTGGCAATTCAAGTCTATGGGCCGGCGAAGTGCCGGCCCCCTGCTCAGTCCCCCGCTCCCGCCCCGCCCCCGGTCACACGGCGTATTTGTGGGGCGTAATTACGCCCTGCAAATACACCGTGTGAACATGGCCTAAAAGGAAGCAAAATCAGAACAGCAATGTTTTTGGTAATCATCTTTATTTACCTTTCCCTACATGTTTAAAGCCAATCAATGTGGTGAGAATAACCCTTAAATGTATGATAAATAAGACGACTGGGCTTTTCTGTGATAAAACTGGAAAACCCATTGAGCTAGCAAAGGCACCAAGGGTGACATGTATGAACGTTGGCATTGACAGACCATGCGCCAGAATGTATGAAGCAGTTCTTCTGCAGGTCATACATACAGGGCAGTGTAGAGCCAATACCACAAGTCTGGCTCAGGCACCACCTTTACCCTGGTCTGTTCTTTCTTTCAAAGGGCAGTGTAAAAGCCAATACCACAAGTCTGGCTCAGGCGCCCACCTTTACCTGTCTGTTCTTCCCGCAGGTCATACTACAGGGGTGTAGGCCAATACCACAATCTGGGTCAGGCACCACCTTTTTCCCCGGTCGGCGGGTTTTTCTGGGTCCAAAATACAGGGGAGTGGGCCCCATACCAAAAGGGCTGGTCCCAGGCCCCCCCTTTTTTCCTTTGGTTTTGTTCTTCTGCAGGTATACTTTCAGGGCGGGTTTTTAGAGCCAAAAACCACAAGTCTGGCTAAGGCACCACCTGTACCCGGGGCTGGTGATCTTTTGCAGGGAACATTCGGGCAAATGTAGAGCCCAAAAACCAAAATTGGCTCAGGGACCCACCTTTTTCCTGGTCTGGGGTTTCTTCTGCAGGGGATACTTTTTGGGGATGTAGAGCCAAACCCCCCAAATCTGGCTCAGGCACCAACCCTTTTTTCCCGGGCTGGGGTGTTCTTTTTCGCAGGTGTACATAAGGGGAGTGGGAGAAACCAAAAACCACCCGTTCTTGGGGGTCAGGGGACCACCTTTACCCTGGTTTTGGCTGTTTTTCTGCAGCTCATAAAATACAGGGGAGTTTAGAGCCCAAAAACACAAATCTGGCTAAGGGCCCCCCTTTAAACCCCGGCTGGCTGTTCTTCTGCAGGGTATACATACAGGGCAGGTAAAACCAAAACCCCCAAGTCGGCTCAGGCACCACCTTTACCCTGGTCTGTTTTTTTTGAAGGGCATAATTATAAGGGAGTGTAGAGCCAATAACCCCAAATTGGCTCAGGCCCACCTTTAACCCCGTCGGCTTTTTTGTGTTTAAAAAGGGCAGTGTTGGGGCCAAAAAAACCCCAAGTGGCTGGCACCACCTTTTAATTGGGTTGGCCCGCTTTGAGGGAAAACTCGGGCAGGGGGTAGAGCCCAAAACCCAAAGGGAAGGCTCTGCCCGCAAAATTTACCCCGGGGCTGTTCTTCTGCAGGTCATACATACAGGGGGATTGGGAGAGCCCAAAACCCTCCGTTGGTCAAAGGGACCCCCTTTACCCCGGTTTGGTTTTCTTTGCAGGTCAAACATTTCAGGACAGTGTAGAGGCAATTCCAAAAAGTCTGGCTCAGGCAAACCACCCTTTAAACCCCCGGTTTTGGCTGTTTTTTGGGAAGGGCATACATACAGGGCCCGTGAAAAGTTTGATAAACCCCAAGGGCTGGGGTCAGGCCCCCCACCTTACCCCGGTTTTTGTTCTTCTGCAGGTATACATACGGGGCCCGTGTAAAAAGGGCCAAAAACCACAAGTCTGGGTAGGCACCACCTTTACCCCGGTAGGCTGTTTTTTCTGGGGGATAAAAACAGGCGTTAGAGCCCAAAACCCACCAAATCGGGTCCCGGCCACCCCTTACCCTGTCCCGGGTGGTTTTTTCTGCAGCTCATACATACCCGGGGGAGTTAGAGCAATACCACAATCTGGCTCAGGCACCACCTTTTTTTCCCAGTTGGCGTTGTTCTGGGAGTTTATAAAAAACAGGGAAATTTTAGGCCATACTAAAAGGGCCCGGCTCCCGGCACCCACCCTTTTCCCTGGTCTGTTTTTTTTTGCAGGTCATTCATAAGGGCTAGGGAGAGTCAATACCCCAATTTGGGGTCAGGGGACCACCTTTACCCCCGTCTTGGTGTTGGGTTTGCAGGTCATAAAAAAGGGGCAGTGTAGAGCCCTTTTCCACAATTTTGGTCAGGCACCACCTTTACCCTCTTGGGTGTTCTTTTTAAGGTCATACAAAATGGGGGGGTAGAGCCAAAACCCCAAAAATCGGCTAGGGACCACCTTTAAACCCCGGTTGTTTTTTTCTGCAGGGCATACATACAGGGGAGTTTGAGCCAATACCCCAAGTCTGGGTTTAGGGCCCCCCACCTTTTTAAACCCCGGGCTGGCTGTTCTTCGCAGGGCATACATACGGGCAGTTAAAAGCCAATACCACAAATCTGGCTAAAGGGACCACCTTTTCCCCGGGCCCCGGCTGTTCTTCTGCGGTTTATAATACAGGGCGTGTTTGAGCCAATACCCCAAGTCTGGCTCGTCACCCCCTTTCCCCCGGTTGGGTTCTTTTGCAGGTCAACATACAGGGGGAAATGTAGGGCAATACCACAAGGGTTTGGTCAGGCCCCCACCTTTACCCTGGGTTTGTTTTCTTCTGCCCGGTCATACATTCAGGGGGAGTTTTAGAGCCCAATTTCCACAGTTTGGTTCCGGCACCACCCTTTTTCCCTGGGCCGGGGTTCTTAGCCCGAAACATACCCTTTCAGGGCAGTGTAAAAGCCCAAAACCAACCCAATTTGGCTAGGCAAACCCCTTTACCCTGGTTGGTCCCGTTCTTTGCAGATCTTTCTAAAGGGCAGGGGTAGACCCAAAACCACAAGTCTGGCGGCAAAACCTTTAAACCCCCCGGGCGTTATTCCCGCAGGGCATAATAAAGTTTTTTTTTAAGATGTTTTGGGGTGCAGAAAAAATACGGTTTTACTTTTGGGGGACCCTTGATTTTAACCTATAAGGAAAGGGGGGGTGCTTTTTTCCTTTTGGGTTTTTGTCCCGCCCACTCTCACAAAGGGGTATAAGAAGGGGAGCTTTGCAAAGGGTTGGGGGTTTTTTATTTTTTTCTCTCGAAAAAATGGGGGTCGGGGACCCCCGTGAGAGGTGATTGGCTCGTTTTTAGAGGGGGAAAAAGGATAGGGGGCTGACCCATTTGAACCCCGTTTTTAAAATCGTGGGGAGCTTAAACATGGGTTTTGATCAAGATATGTGAAAACCCAGGGGCCCCCAAAGTTTATCATGGGATGAAAAAATAGAAAAAATGCTTTTTTGGATTTGGCGTAGTGTAATTTCCCCAATCTTTGGGTCAGGCACCACCTTTTCCCCCGGGGTTTTGTTTTTCTGCCGGGCATACATACAGGGGAAATGTTTTTTTGGGCCAATAAACCCCAAAATCTGGCTCAGGCCCCCAAACCCTTTAAAACCCCGGGTTTATTGTTCTGTGCCCAGGTTTTTTTTGGGGTAAAAAATATAAAATTTTGTAAAAAACCCATGAATTTTGGGGAGACGCCCCCTGTTTTTAAAACTTTTTTTTTGGCCCCAAAGGGGACATCAGGGAAAAATGTGCAGCCCCAAATTTATAAATGTCACCATAAAAGGGATATAATAATGTTTTTATGGGGAAAATGTTGAGGAAAAAAGAAATGGCAATTTGTCCTGGGATGCAAAATACTTTTCCCAGTTATTATTAAAAAACTTAAAGATATGGCAACCCTTTTAGACAAAAAGTCAAAACAATAAAAAAACAGGTCTCTTTTAAAAGAGATTTTTGGGAAACCCGTCAAAACATTTCCAGTCAGTTACTACAAAGACTCACTAAGTCTCCATTTATCTTTAAAATAAGGAAACCAGCAGTAGGTATTTTATACATGCGGTCAACTAAGGCTTCACAAAACCGCCTTGCTGTACAAACAGCTACCCTCACAAAGTTCCATCTTTAACAGCATCTAAGTAAAAACCCGGCCCCAGGAAAACAACAAAAATATTAAATTTGGCATAAAAAATTGTAGACACATTTATTCAAAATATGTAGCAACAAGAAAATATACGCTGACCCATTTAAAACACCAAAGCATGATGATTAAACAGTTGGCAGTTCTATCCAATTAATCTGATGCCGACTGAGCATAAGTAATGAAAGGAAAAGGTTAGAATGGAAAACGTGTTTAAAAACCCTTCTGAAAATTACTTTTTTTTGGAGCAAAAGTTGTCCGGAATGGGGGGCCGGCTGATGTGATTCTAAAACAGTTTTTAATCCCCTGAAGAACAACATGGGCCGAGTGCATTATATTGTTAACTATATTTACTATTTTGCCATAGCAAACTTAAATCTATCGTTCTTTCTAAAAAACACTAAAACGTAACTTTTATTTTGTTTTAACTTTACCTCTTTACAAAATTTAAAAACCCGTTTTCTAAATCGCCTTTTATCCCTTTTACCCCGAAGGAAGGAATGCCCCTTTTTCCACTATCAAGCCGGGGGGAACCCCCCTACCACAGGAAGCCAGGCCAGTTCACCGGCAAAAAAGGGGCCGTTTTTCGGTCCGAATTACGCGCCAAAAGGGCCCCAAAATTACGGGCCGAAAAAGGCCCTTTCTTTAAAGGAAATTTTCACAGTTTAAAGAACTATGGTTAGTCCCCCTCCCCCCCGGCGAATCCCGCGGGGGGGGATAATTACCTTGTCCTTTTACGGGTATACGCGCCCTAGCAGTATAGTCAAGGGGCCGGGGAAAGTGCCGGCCCCCTGCTTTCCCCCGTCCCGCCCCCCCCCCGTCCACACGGCGTAATTGCGGGGCTAATTAGTCCCCGCTTTAAAGCGTTGGAACATCCCCCAATATATACAACAAATTTTTAAAATCCAATGGGGAACCCCAAAGCCTCCTTTTGGGGCAGTCTTCCCTAATCTAATGGAACAAAGGACAAAAAAGTCCCCCTTTTGACACCCTCTGCAGGGGGGCACTTGTAGACAAGAGGTGAGAATCAAAATTTTAAAACGTCATGCCTGACCTCCCCGACATGTTTCCCCATAAACCTGTTTCATCGGGTTTTAGGGGTCCGGCCCCGGGCTTGGGCAAAATGTAAATATGTGTCAGAAGTCATTTCCCCCTGTTCTCTTTGAATTCCCTTTTTTTTTGGAGACCATTATATTGTTAGAGGCCCAAATGTAACGCCTCAACTGCTACCCTGTTTCCCCAAAAATAAGACAATGTCTTATATTAATTTTTGCTCCTGAATACGCCTAGGTTTATTTTCGGGGGACGCCCCCTTTTTTCCATAAACAAAAATTCATGTTTTTTTTGTTGAACGAAAAAAATTCTCATTTATTAAAACTGAAATTTCAGTCCTCCAAAATCAGCATAACAGCCAAAACCCCTGCTTCCATCAAGAATTTCCTGTTACTATTTCATGTACAACATCTAGGGTACTTTACAGATCCGGGGGATTATAAACAAAAAAGCAACCTTTATAGGGGCCGAGGAAGTGCGATCCCAAACGCAATCTGGTCTCTCAAGATGATTTATACCAGGACTTTTTAAAAAAAAAGGGGGCATTCCTCGTCTTGGGAAAGAAGTTTTACAAAACATAGAAAGGGATTCTTTACTGTTAGAGCAGTGAGACTGTGGAAACTCTTTGCCAGAGGAATTGTCATGGTGAATTCAATAACAAGTTAAAAAGGGTTTGGATGCATTTCTGGAGCGTAATAATTAATAAGTTTTAGTGACCCCGGGGTTCTGGAGAAGGGTTGGATACATTTTGATGTAATAATATAACAGGTTATAGGGGCCAGGTTCTGGGGAAGGGGCTGGATACATTTCTAGATGTAATAAAATAAAAAAGTTATATGACCAGGATTCTGGAGAAGGGTTGGTTCATTTAAGATGTAAAATAAACGGTTATAGGGAAACCGGTTCTGGAGAAGGTTGGATACATTTCTAGAGTAAAAAATTAAAAGTTTTAGTGACCAGGATTTGGAAAGGGTTTTATACGTTCTGATGTAAAAAATTAACAAGTTTTAGTGCCAGGGTTTTGGGAAAAGGGGTTTGGGTCAGTTCTAGTGTAATAAAATTTAAAAAGTTATGTGACCCGGGTTTGGAAGGGGTCGCTGATCCCGGGGTTTTTTTCGTTTTCCAGTTGGAACGGCAAAATTTGGCTTCTACCTCAGGGGGTTTTTTTTGCCTTCCTCGGGATCAACACTTTGCAAAACAGGCTGTTTTCGGACTTTTTTGTCTTTTTTTGGGCCCTTAAAACTTGTAACTATGTAACACGTAACTTTTCAATAAAATTGGGGAATTTTATACCTTTTTTACATAAACCCCTTGGGGGTCGTGCTAATGGGACTGTTCTCTGTACTGGTTATTAGAAGCCAAATCACCGGGTTTTACTCCGCTATGGTATATAAACATTTATTCAGAGACAGTCATGTCATCATCTTCTAGAACATCATCATAACTCTCCCAACCCTGAATTTCATGGTGAATTTCTTGTGACTCCATTTCTTTTTGAATCATTGTCGCCAATCTGTTATACTGTATCTAGCAATAAGCACTTTCCTTAAATGAGCACCTCTTGTCCAGGTAGCCACCCACACACAGTAAGACCTTTCTCAATGATCTGCTAACGCTAATGTATGGCGTTGGAGGAGCTGTAGCAATGACTTCTGCTAGGTCTCATTTTCAGAAGAAGCCTCTCTAAGCTTGAAAAAAATTGCACTAGGTCTTATTTTTGGGGGACGTCTAATTTTCAGGGAAACGGGGTATATGTTTTATTTTAATTTTAGAACAGGTGAATGTACACAAACGGGGAATTAAATATGACATGTGATACAAACAGTCCAGTCATAAAGCCGATATACTGAATGAAATGTACTAGACGGAAACATTCTACGGAAATTTACTACTAACGTATATTCATCTTTTCATCTATATTTTAACCAGTTCCTGATCGGGCCATTTATCCCCTTCCTAACAATGCACACTTTCCTTTTTCTTAGTACGCGCAAGTTTGAACGCTAAGGGCGCGTTCACACGGCACAGGAAAAATTTGTCCTGTTTTGCGCCCGTCCCCACGGCCGCGGGGGGGACGGATTTTCTCCGCGATGAGCGGAGAACAGCCCTCCCATTGAGCAGCACATCTTCCATCCGGAAACCGGACGGATGATTGTGCATGTTCAATGTTTTACCGCCGGCAACAAAACCACCGGGCGGAAAACCTGTGCAGTGGGGACTGCTGCACGGGTTTTCCATAGAGCACAATTGTGCTCATTTTCGGCCAGTTTTTCAGGCGGTCTGAAAAACCGCAAACCGGCTGAAAAACCGGCCGCAAACCCGTGCCGTGGGGACATGGCCTTAAATGCTTCCTGCTGCTCGGTTATTCTGTTAATTTTTTTCACATTTGTTCCATGATGTGTTTTATTTCTATGTAATTTTGACACTAGATTTTATATTTAATATATTTTATATATAATATATATATATATATATATATATATAAAATATATAATATGAATCGATGTAGAGAGACAACCACTTTAAGAGCTCTGTAGCCGTGTGTACTACACATAATAAATCTCCTGCACTCTGTAGACTTGTTCACTACACATTATAAGTCTCCTGAAAACACGTCAGTGTAACAGGAATAGCTAGGAACAGCAGTGCTGATATGCCAACTACTGCTATAAACCCATCCACAGCCTGAACAAGAAGTGTGAGTCTGAAGCTGGCTGTGGCTCTGTGAAGCTACATAGTGAGAAAATCTGTTTAAGGTCAGGCTGATCTGATCAAAGATGACAAGCTCCCTGTCCGATACAGAATGTGACACATCCTCACCGAAGGATTGAACAATGTCTTACACTGTAAAAACTTTCTGCCAGGAAATTAGATAAATCCTCACAGCAAAGCTTAACTACTGAACAACAAACAAAGTAGGAAGTGCTTTAGTTGTAATATATATATATAATATAATATTAAAAATATATATATTATATTATAATATATTTATACACTCACCGGCCCACTTTATTAGGTACACCATGCTAGTAACGGGTTGGACCCCCCTTTTTGCCTTCAGAACGCCTCAATTCTTCGTGGCATAGATTCAACAAGGTGCTGGAAGCATTCCTCAGAGTTTTTTGGTCCCATATTGACATGATTGGCATCACACAGTTGCCGCAGATTTGTCGGCTGCACATCCATGATGCGAATCTCCCTTCCACCACATCCCAAAGATGCTCTATTGGATTGAGATCTGGTGACTGTGGAGGCCATTTGAGTACAGTGAACTCATTGTCATGTTCAAGAAACCAGTCTGAGATGATTCCAGCTTTATGACATGGCACATTATACTGCTGAAAGTAGCCATCAGATGTTGGGTACATTGTGGTCATAAAGGGATGGACATGGTCAGCAACAATACTCAGGTAGGCTGTGGCATTGCAACGATGCTCAATTGGTACCAAGGGGCCCAAAGAGTGCCAAGAAAATATTCCCCACACCATGACACCACCACCACCAGCCTGAACCGTTGATACAAGGCAGGATGGATCCATGCTTTCATGTTGTTGATGCCAAATTCTGACCCTACCATCCAGAATGTCGCAGCAGAAATCGAGACTCATCAGACCAGGCAACGTTTTTCCAATCTTCTACTGTCCCAGTTTTCGATGAGCTTGGGCAAATTTGAGCCTCAGTTTCCTGTTCTTAGCTGAAAGGAGTGGCACCCGGTGTGGTCTTCTGCTGCTGTAGCCCATCTGCCTCAAAGTTCGCCGTACTGTGCGTTCAGAGATGCTCTTCTGCCTACCTTGGTTGTAACGGGTGGCTATTTGAGTCACTGTTGCCTTTCTATCAGCTCGAACCAGTCTGCCCATTCTCCTTTGACCTCTGGCATCAACAAGGCATTTTCGCCCACAGGAGCTGCTCACTGGATGTTTTTTCTTTTTTTCGGACCATTCTCTGTAAACCCTAGAGATGGTTGTGCGTGAAAATCCCAGGAGATCAGCAGTTTCTGAAATACTCAGACCAGCCCTTCTGGCACCAACAACCATGCCACGTCCAAAGCACTCAAATCACCTTTCTTCCCCATACTGATGCTCGGTTTGAGCTGCAGGAGATTGTCTTGACCATGTCTACATGCCTAAATGCACTGAGTTGCCGCCATGTGATTGGCTGATTAGAAATTAAGTGTTAACGAGCAGTTGGACAGGTGTACCTAATAAAATGGCCAGTGAGTGTATATACACATATATATATGTGTGTGTGTGTGTATATACCGTATATATATATATATATATATATATATATATATATATACACACATACACACACACACACATACATATGTGTGTGCATATTGTCCTAAAGTATTTTTTTTTCTCTAACCCTGCCCCTAAATCGTACAGTAACCATAACCCTAATAATATAATTATATTAAGGATTATGGATTTTAGGGCAGTTTAGCATTTCCAGGCCTTGCATTGCTCCAGTTGCAGGGTCACTGCTGGTTCTACTGTTGTCCCTTGAAGTTTCTTAAGTACCACTATGTTGTGGAAATTCAATGTGCTCCGCTGTGGGAGCAAAGTGGGACCTACATTAATTAAGTTAAATTAACTCAACTTAAAGCCCTAACCCTTAGGCCTCGTTCACACGGCTTATTTCGCCGCGTATTTGCCGACGGATTGACGATCGTCAATCCGTCGGCAAATCCGTCCGAAATAAGTCACAGCCTATTTTCTATTGATTTCAATAGAAAATACGGCTCGTCGTTCACACGACGCATAGTTCCGTTCCGGATTGCCGCCGCGGATTGACGACGGCAATCCGGACGGAAAAACAATGTGCATGTCAATTATTTCCGGACGGATTCACCACCTACAATGATTGGAGATGGTGAATCCGTCGGGAAATCAGTTACAAATACGTGCCACACTTAGTGACACTTATTTGCAACAGATTTTCAACTGATTTCAGAACGTATTTACCATCGGCAATCCGATGTAAATACGTTCTGAAATAAGCCGAGTGAACGAGGCCTTATCCTAACCTTAGGGTTTGGCTCAATTTTATGGCGGCCCACAGCTTATCATTGCTACCATATTTGATGCACCTTTTTAAGCGCATTACAATGTGTTGCACCCGGTGTATAATGCTCCTAGTTTTGGTATATTATAGTTCATTTATATTGAGAATATGGCGTCAAGAGTATTTTTGGTGCAAAATAGACCAAAAAACTGGCGCTTGCGTACTGGGACATGCCACCCTTAGTTTTTAATAGTGTCTGTAGATACATATAGACATCCTTGTTATGACTATCAAGCTTTAGTGAAATATATAAATTAACAAAGCAAAAAGGTTATATACTGAGCTTGGTGTAACTGATCTTCTAAGATAATATTAAAATGAGTCTATTTATTAAAAAATATAAGCAACGCGTTCCACACAAATAAGTGTTTCATCAGGCTCCACAGGCCTCTAAAAGCCAGATGATGCACTGCTTTATTTCTGCAAAACGCGTTGCTTTTATTTTTTTATTACAGACACTCATGTTAATATTATTTAGATTTTTTTTCTCCCTATAGGACAGGCATCCTCAAACTGCGGCCCTCCAGCTGTTGGGAAACTACAACTCCCATCATGCCTATATATATAATGTATAACAGTGGGAATGATGGGAGTTTTAGTTTACCAACAGCTGGAGAGCCACGGTTTGAGGATGCCTGCTATAGGAGATGAGCACCATGTACTTGTGTTTTTATTTTTTTTATTTGTTTTCAATTTATGATCCTACACTCTTCAAGGAACTTCCTCCCAATATTACAAAACCTGCTGAGAGTTGTCTCCTGTTGCACAACAGTCTAAGGCATGGGTGTCAAACGGCGGCCCTCCAGCTGTTGGGAAACTACAACTCTCATCATGCCCACTGTTATAGATTATACAAATGCATGATGGGAGTTGTACTTTCCCAACAGCTGGAGGGCCGCAGTTTGACACCCTTGGACTAAGGCGAGCAAGATTATTCACATTTTAACAATTCGGTTTAAATCATAGTGTGCACAAGGAGCAATTCTTCTTGTTCTCTTTTTTGTTATTGATATTGGAATATAAGAGTTTTTGCTTGGCTATAACATAAAAGTGAAAGACGGATAGTTGATTTTTTTTTAATTGAAGGTGGTATTAAATTTCTTAGCAATCCTTAAGCCAGGGGTCTGCATCGTCAGCTCTGCAGCTGTTGGGAAACTACATCTCCCATTATGCCCAGTGATATAGATGCTATAAATGCATGATGGGAGTTGTAGTTTCCAGAAAAAACAGTAACAAAAAATGGGACATTACTTACTCCAAAAAACACTGCAATTTAAAGGCATGATGGGAGTTGTAGTTTCCCAACAGCTGGAGAGCCGCCATTGCAGACCCCTGCCTTAGGTGGTTAGGCTTTTAATTCAAATGGACTTTTAATGATAAAAACCCTGCAACAAGATCTGAAAGTTAAACCGATCCATCCGGTCTACGCAATGCATAAAAATGTGTACAGATTCCATTATTAGCCTCGCGTTAATGACGTAACCATGGAGATGATTTGCCGAGGATAAGTGGAAAGGAACACATCCAATTACACATAGGCTAGATCTGAAATAAGTTCTATATACGACACCAACAACACGGACATAAAGTGCTCTATTTTAAGGCTACAGCTTTAAAACGTAGAAACAACTTATCGACGCGGCTTACAAAGATATTTCTTTCTTGTAAGTAATTTTTCAACAAAAAGCTCATTTTCAGAATCACTGATCTTTAAAAGTCATTTCGTTTCTTTTAACAAAGTATTTGGATTTCCCGTAAAATTGGATTCCCTTCTGTAACTTTATTTCCTCCTGTTTCTCTCCTACTATTCTCGGAAGAGTCTTTGTATATTTCTGGACCATGAAATTGGAGCCTTTTTTTTTTAGCTAATTGCGCTCCTGATAAGAAAGCAAAGAGTTAATAATTAGGCAGAAATTACACCGACCAAGTAGATGATCCAATTAGCGGTTAAAAGAACTTTCAGAAATTGCCATACCACATGAAGAAGTAGCAACCTTTAGAAGAAGTGCTTATGTTTTAATGCTGCTTTCATTTTCAAGAGATTCCTGCAGTCCTTAGACCTCAGAGCTGCAGTGTTATATAACTGTGACACTGAAATGTTGGCCTCTTAGGAGAAACCTTCATTGGTGGGCAAAGAGTCAGCTACCTACTGTGAGACTCGCTCTTGTCCAGCCGCCATCTTGAACTGTCTTGGGGATCTTTAGCTCATGGGATCACCGTCTTTGGTAAACAGTTAACGGCACACCAACAAATATCACTCCAACACCAGGCTGTACGTTGAAACTGGCCTCCGCCAACTTAAAGGGGTTCTCTCACTACAAGGATTGCTTTTTATGTTAAAGATCTTGCAAAAACAAGTCACTTTGCAATATCTAACAAGTTATGTGACAGTAGCAAATTGTATTGAAAAATTGAAAAAATGAGTGCACACCCTTAAGACCAGGATCACAGTCCAAACAATAATGCAAAAATTTAAAAAACGCAGCACTTCAAAAATGTGATTATATTGACCCAACAACCGCCATTGTTGGGTCAATAAAATCTTGTTTTTGAAGTGTTGCCTTTTTTTTTCAATTTTTACTTTGTAATATGTGTCCATTAACAGTGTCCGACCTATTCCTAGATATCCCCTCTTGTATGGGCTGCATCAGATCTTCAGGTTGCTGTAGCTACAGACCTGGCTTCTACTGCACCTAGTAGAAGTCAGTAAACACGCCTCTGAATTCAAAATGAAACCAAGAAAATAGGACGATGAATTAATGTAGTGAGACAACCCCTTTAATTCCTCAAACAGGATGAGTACAGGGAAAAAAAAAAACACAAAACAACTCCTCGGCTGTCTGGGCACTGACTAGGCACATACACAGTCCATCTCTACTCAATGGTCTGGACCTAACATTCAATAACACTAATATCCACCAGTGCACTCTCCTTAGCTTTGCTGCTCCAAACATCCAGGTAGCAACCACTCCCCCTGATCACCTGGAGTACTAGGCTTTTAATAGGCCTCCAGGAACCTACCAAAAGTCTGCCCTGACATGTGGGAACAGCCACCCACTTAATGCTAAAGCCATTCTAGGAAAAGCCAGCCCATAATAGTTGGGCATTATCCATACTAGGTACACATGTTAGCAACCTACGGCTACTGACACAAGTGCTGGCTTCCCCCACCGAGACCAGGTCCTCGATGGCGTGTCTGCAGCAGGATACCTGCTGTATTACACTTCATGGCAGAAAGATGTGACCGCCTAAGGTCGCTCTGCCACACTACCCTGTAGTTAAATGACTACTTAAGAACAAGTTGAATGTGATTCCTTACATGTGTCACCCCAACATAACCATAATACACATTTCTTTTCACAATTCTTTCTGACACGGGGATTTACATTTACATTGCATCTGTTTTTCCTCCTCACCTTTCAAGACCCATAACTTGTGGCGTGGAACATGAAACCGACGCAAATTCTCCATTGAGGTGGTTGAGGGGCTTGTTTTGTGGAGTTCACCGAGTGGTATAAGTGAAATGCCATCTGTATTCTGCAGGCTGGCATGATTACAGCAATAACATTTTTAGAGTTTTCGTTATATTTTACCACTTTGAAAATATAATAAATAAATATATGTGTGTGTAAAACCTATTTTTTATCAACAGTACCTCCCACAATTTTATCAATACCTCCCCTCACGCAACCTCCGCTCCTCACAGAACCTTCTCCTCTGTTCTCCTCTTATCACCTCCTCACATAACCGTCTCCAAGACTTCTCTCGAGCTTCCCCCACACTCTGGAACTCACTGCCTCAACACCTCAGACTCTCCCCCTCTCTCGCTAGCCTCAAACATAACCTGAAAACCCATCTCTTCAGGAGGCTATGACTAACATTAACCGTGTTCCACCCCACAAACATGTCTGCCCCTCACCTTCTGTCTCTTTCCCCCTCCCTGTAAGACAGAAGCCCCTCGCGGCCAGGGACCCTCTCCCTCTTTACCAGTTGTTAGTCACTTTATTGTTACTTTGTAATTGTTTGACCAATGTTATTTATGTACCCGCCTGAAAGGGGTTAACAGGCGCTCCTAGAATCAAAGGATATTGTATATGGTTTACTGCCATTTTCAGATAGATGTGACCTTTTGATCACTTTTTATTCCAATTTTTTAAGGAGACAAAGGGCCACATGTATGTATTTTGTCGCTCAGACGCCGTTTTTTTTGCACACTTTAGTAGTGTAGAGTGCATCTGAATCTATGAACCTGTTCTACTGCAGGTCATAGGTTTAGGGCAAAATGTCCCTTTAGGGCTGCACCATTTTTTTTGGTGTATTTTGCGAAAGAAAAAAGAGATCTTGCAAAAACAAGTCACTTTGCAATATATGTCCATTAACCGTGTCCTACCTATTCCTAGATATCCTCTCTTGTATGGGCTGCATCAGCTCCTCAAGTCACTATAGCTACAGACCAGTTCAATCTCTCATGATAGGCTGCCAGCACTGGTTGCTATAGCTACAGACCTATTAAATCTCTCCTGATGGGCTTCCAGCACTGGTTGCTATAGCTACAGACCTGTCTGATCTCTCCTGATAGGCTTCCAGCACTGGTCGCTATAGCTGCCGACCTGGCTTCTACTGCAGCCTAGTAAAAGCCAGTAAACACGCCCCTGAATACAAAATGAAACCAAAAAACAGGACAAATCAATGTAGTGAGACAATCCCTTTAAAGTGCCAGATAATGATAACTGAATGACATTCAACAACTTCTCATGTTAGCACATCTACTCAGTGAGCAGGCATTATGTAATGTGCATGGGATGGGATACACGGCTGAAAATAACACATTTTATCTTTTTGCACAAGCCCTAGAAACTGTCAGAAGTGTCCACAGAGGATTCTGTAAGCACCAGTGACTTTCTTAACAAATGAGCACCTCAGCCTGTCCTTATCACTCAAGTTAGCACATTTAATTTGCGATGGCTAGGTGAGCACGGCGAGGCAAACAATCTAAACCGCAGCAAGGGCCATTACAATCTTAGCATCATAAAAGTTCACAGTGCTCTGAATTAATGCTGCACAGGACAAGCCGGCCTGGGACCATGCCAGGTACCCAAAGTAATCTGAGATCGGACTACTACAACGGCATCTAATGTGGAAGCCTATGAGATGTGATGAGGACATGAAACCAATCACTCCCGACATCCTGTCTGCATTTTAAATAGCTAGACTGTAAGATATCTGCAGATAAGGAATGATAGATGGATACAGATAGGTGTATATATGAGATAGATAGATAGATATGAGATAGATAGATATGAAATAAATATGAGATAGATATGAAATAATATGTAGATAGATAGATAGAGATAAGTGTAGATAGATAGATAGAGATAAGTGTAGATAGATAGATAGATAGATAGATAGAGATAAGTGTAGATAGATAGATAGAGATAAGTGTAGATAGATAGATAGATAGAGATAGGTGTAGACAGATAGATAGATAGATAGATAGATAGATAGAGATAAGTGTAGAGGGATAGATAGAGATAGGTGTAGAGGGATGGATAGATAGAGATAGGTGTAGAGGGATGGATAGATAGAGATAGGTGTAGAGGGATGGATAGATAGAGATAGGTGTAGAGGGATAGATAGAGATAGGTGTAGAGGGATAGATAGATAGAGATACGGGAGGGATAGATAGATAGAGATACGGGAGGGATAGATAGATAGATAGATAGATAGATAGATAGATAGCTGTAGAGGGATGGATTAGATATCAATATAAGACAAATTATATTAGATTGATATCATAGATTAGATATGAATATTAGACTGATACAGTAGGTATTGACAGATAAAATAATCAATGATAAATTACATTATATATCAATATTGGATAAATATAGATACATAGAAGTATTAGATATCAAAGATAGATAGGTAGGTAGGTAGAAAAGTAGCACTTTAAAAAATGTACTCAATGGGTGCCTGCAAAACGAAGACCTCAGTCAAAGGTCCCAAAATATATAAAATAGAAAAATTTGCAGTGTAGAAAAAAAGAGTATTCATTCCGGCCTCTCCGAAGGAGATATTTCAGCTAGCATGAATCTATTTATCTATCAAATATATATTTCTATCTATCCATCTATCTCTCTAAAAATAAGAAAAATTTGCAACACTCCCATTTGAAAAAGTGTAGAAAAAAAGATTGATTCCAGCATGTTCAAAGGGTTATGCTTTGGCTCGCATTTATACTTTTTCAAACACAAATCAGTGAATATATATGATACATAAACCGGGGTTCTCATTAATAATGCATAGGATGAAACTATATATAATATTGTGTTACAGAGAAAAAACACAAACAATATGAGCACTTCTGGGATTTGCACAAATTGTTTGTGTTTTACATACTTTGTAAGGCCCCGTTCACACGGCTTATTCTGCCGCGGATTGGCGCCGGACTGCGCCCCGGATTTGCGCTTCAGTCCGGCCCCAATCCGCGGCAGCAATTACGGTAATCCACTGCTCTCATAGAGAACAGCGGATTCCGTCGCCTCCCCGCTCGGCGAATCCGCCGCGGGGGGAGAAATGACATGCACATTATTTACGGCGGCGGACGCGCCGTAAACAATGCATTGTCTAGGGGCCGGGAGCGGGCCCCCCCGGGCGCCGGCCCGCCCCCGTCCACCCTTATACGGCGGTTGTGCGCCAAACCGGCACCAAATCCGTGGGGAATAAGCGTGTGAACCGGCTAAGGCTGAAAGACAGTTCAGCCTATTGTCCTAGAGTGCTGATCCAGAGGAAGGCAAAAACCCCCATGAGGTAGAAGCCAATTGTTCTCATTATAGGGAAAAAAATCCTTCCCGACTCCAATCTGGCAATCAGAATAATCCCTGGATCAACAACCCTTCTCCAGAATCCTGGTCACTATAACTTGTTCTATTATTACATCTAGAAATGTATCCAGACCCCTTTTCCAGAATCCCGGTCACTATAACTTGTTATATTATTACATCTAGAAATGTATCCAGACCCTTCTCCAGAATCCCGGTCACTATAACTTGTTCTATTATTACATCTAGAAATGTAAACCAAAACCTTCTCCAGAATCCTGGTCACTATAACCTGTTATATTATTACATCTAGAAAAGTCTCCAGACCCTTCTCCAGAATCCCGGTCACTATAACTTGTTATATTATTACATCTAGAAATGTCTCCAGACCCTTCTCCAGAACCCTGGTCATTATAACTTGTTATATTACATCTAGAAATGTATCCAGACTCTTCTCGAGAATCCCGGTCACTATAACTTGTTATATTATTACATCTTGTTCACAGCTGTGAACAAGGACAGAGTGTTGTCTGAAACGTCTGTGTTTACCTGCCTGTTTTACTGTATCACCTGTATGTACAGAATTTTCCAATAAAGAAAACGTCCTTTAGTTTACACTGGTCCATATTTTTCAGATACCTTGGAATGTTTGGAGGCTTGGAAGCCATGTCCCTGGAACCTGTGCGACTGCCTACAAAGGACATTTGCATGGGCGTGCAAGAACTATCCAGCTGAGAAGTGAGGTGAGCCTATTTAGATATGTATTTGTTTTTGGTCTTGGAGGTGTGTTTGGGGTCAATATCATGTTGGAATACTGCCCTGCGGCCCAGAAGGGGCGGGGATCATGCTCTGCTTCAGTATGTCACAGTGCACATTGGTATTCATGGTTCAATGAACTGTAGCTCCACACAGCCGGAGCTACAGGAGGGAGGGAAAATGGCAAATTGGGCACAATTTGTGTACTCACTTTTGTTGCCAGCGGTTTAGACATTGATGGCTGTGTGCGGAGTTATTTGGAGGACACACCAAATTCATACTGTTATACAAGCTGTGCACCGACTACTTTATATTGTATCAAAGTGTCAGATCTTCAGTGTTAAATTTAAGCAAGTTAAATCCGTGTCGCTGGTCCAGGTGAGAAATGCGTTGACATCTTCCTATTCTTACCATTTTATTGTTTTAAAATAAAAAATGTTTTATGACAATCCTCATCCCACTGTAATTTTTGTCGCTGTAAAAGGTGCGGCGAGGCAAATTTTGTTCTTTACTGCTGTAAGATGGGTAGGTAGATAGAAATGAATATCCGATAATTATATACAGTGATGGACAGAGATAATTAGCTAGATAAATAGACAGATATGAAATATATAGATAGAAATAAATATATATACACAGGTTGATAGGTAAATAGATAGAAATTAATATTACATAGATAAAGACAGATAGAAAGATATAAATTAATAATAATTACAGTTGAAACTAGAATTTTGCATACACTATATAAAAAGCCCCATCTGCAGGTTTTTCTCACTCTCTGACATGAAATCAGAATAAACCTTCCTCGTTTTAGGTCAATTAGGAACCAAAATTATTTATATTTGCCAAATGCCGGAATATGAGAGAATAAGGCATTTTTATTACTTTCTGCAAATTCAAAAGTTTACATGCACTAGGATTACTCTGCCTTTAAACAATTTGGGACGGCCCATATGATGGTGTCAGGTCTTTGGAAGCTTCTGATGTTTATTGGCAACATCTGAGTTAGACACAGCTGTGAATGTATTTTAAAGCACACCAGGAACACACTGCTTCTGTGTGTAACATCATGGGAAGGTCTAAAGAAATCAGACAAGATATCAGGAAGAGAATTGTGGACTTTTCCAGATACCTGAGGGTGCCTCGTTCATCTGTACAAACAATTATATGAAAGTACAAACAAGATGGGAATGTTCAGCCATCATACCGCTCAGAAAGGAGCCAGGTTCTGTGTCTCAGAGATGAACGTGCTTTGGTCCGACATGTGCATATCAACCCAAGAACAAAAGCAAAAGAACTTGTGAAGACGCTGGTTGGTAAGATTGTGTCATTATCCACTGTGAAACGAGTACTGTATGAACATGGGCTGAAAGGCGGCTCTGCCAGGAAGAAGCCATTATTCCACAAGAAACATAAAAAAGCCAGATTAATGTTTGCAAATACACAGGAACAAAAATCTACATTTTTGGAGACATGTCCTGTGGTCTGACGAAACTAAAATGGAACTGTTTGGTCATAATGACCATCATTACGTTTGGAGGCAAGAGGGAGAGGCTTGGAAGCCTAAGAACATCATCCCAACTGTGAAACACAGGGGTGGCAGCATCATGTTGGGGGTTTGTTTTACTGCAGGAGGGACTGGTACACTTCACAAAATAGATGCATCATGAGGAAAGAAGATTATGTGGCAATACTGAAGCAACATCTCAAGACATCAGCCTGGAAGTTAAAGCTTGGGCGGAAATAGGTCTTCCAAATGGACAATGACCTGAAGCTACTGCCAAACTGGTTAGAAAGTGGCTTAAGGAGAACCAAGTCAATGTTTTGGAGCGGCCATCACAAAGCCCTGATCTCAATCCTTTTGAAAATGTATGGGCAAAGCTGAAAAGGCAGCTGCGAGCAAGACTACCTCCAAACATGGCTCAGTTACACCAGTTCTGTCAGGAGGAATGGGCCAAAATTCCTACCAACTATTATGAGAAGCTTGTGGAAGGATCCAAAACGTTTGAACCAAGTCCTACAGTTTAAGGGCAGTGCTACCAAATACTAATGAAATGTATGGAAACTCTTGAATTTGCAGAAAGTAATAAAAATACTTTAAATTCACTCTCTCATTATTCTGGCATTTGGCAAATATAAATAATTTTGGTTCCTAATTGACCTAAATCGGGGAAGGTTTATTCTGATTTCATGTCAGATAGTGAGAAAAACATGCAGATGGGGCTTTTTATATAGTGTATGGAAACTTCTGGTTCCAAGTGTAGACAGAACATGCCGAACATGTGAAATATACATTTTCCTTATGGCTGATAATACTTTGTCCATGTCACGCTGCTGTGGTGATGGTTCCAGGCACTTTCATCGCTAAATTATTTAAATCTGAAGGGACTGAGACACTGCAGTGTTCCAATACTAATAGCAGCTGCTGTACAGAAGCAACTTTAATTCTTCCCTTAGGCATATTCCCCTGATGGTGAGGAAGGGTCTTACGAAATAGGAAAACTGGGTACAGGAGAATCAACCTAGAGCAGACAGTAGGAGGAAGCTTCTGACCGAGCCTGCACTGTAAATGTCAGGGGCTTGTCTGGGATTGGGAGCTGAGGTAGCTGTCTTTCACAGACATATAAAACCTGACGAGCCAAAGCTTGTGCACTGAGAAGCAACAGAAACTGAAGAGCGGCATATGACAAGTCTGGCAGCCGCATGCTAGGGATGGCGGTAGGTTCCCGAACCGGAGGTTGAGCAGAGTGTGTGTAGGGCTGCAGCTTGCCTGCTAAATACATGACTAGCTGAGCTGTACAGATAGGGTGCACCAATGGTTGTAGTAACCATACAAGCTGATTGGACTTTTCTAGGAAATCTGTTGCATAGAGATGTTTTTCACTATGTTCCACTATGTGTACACTATGGGCCACATATATGAAATTGTTTAGGTCTAAAACTCACTTTTTTGCCCATAGTAGGAGTGAGTTTTAGACCTAAACAAATTCATACATGTGGCCCTATGTGCTTGTGGGCAGTTTTTACAAGGCTCCAAGAGGAGTTTTAATTTTTCTACAAATACCAGCAGTCCCAGAATTACAAACATCAGACTTACAACTAAGTTGTGCTTACGGGGAACCTGTCACATAGGTTATGCCCCCCTTGCTGAAGGCAGCACAAGCTAGTGACAGACCTGCTGTTTCCAGTATCTTGAATGATGCAGCATATTTAGAGCATTTAATGCTCAAATCCGGAAGAGCGCAGCCTGTTCTGCCAGAAATGAGTCCAGTTGCTGTTACATAGTTAGTACGGTTAAAAAAAAAAGACATGTGTCCATCAAGTTCAACCAAGGGTTGGTAAAATGTGGTTGAAGGGAGGGAGACAAGGATTTTAAGCCCAGCCTCCCCACTGGTCAATGCCATGAAACACACTCTGCTCCAGTGGAGACTCCATTTCTTACCCCAGAGCCGCCACCAGCCAGGATCCAGAATTTTACATAGCTACGTACGCATTAATATTCTTTAGTTCCAGGTAGATATCTAAGCCTTTCTTGAAACTCTCTACTATTTCTGCTGTGACCAGCTCCTCAGGCGGCTATTCCACAGATTTACAGTTCTTACAGTGAAGAACGCTTTTCTCCTCTGGAGATTGAATCCTTTTCTCTCTAGCTGAAGGGAATGTCCCCTTGTCTTTTGAGGGGGATTTAACTTAAAATACTTTTTGTAGGGACCATTTATATATTTATATAAATTAATCATGTCCCCCCCCCCCCGAAGCCATCTTTTCTCAAGACTAAATCATTTCTATTCTTCTAACCTCTCCTCATATTGAAGATGCTCCATTCCCCTTATAAGTTTGGTTGCTCGTCTTTGCACTCTCACTAGCTCCATTACATCTCTTCTATAAATGGGGCCCAGAACTGAACAGATATTCTAAGTGAGTCACACCAATGCTTTGTACAGCGGTAGAATTACATCCTTTTTCCCCGCGAGTCCATGCCTCTTTTAATACACGCCAATATCCTACTTTCCCTTAGAGGCAGCTGATTGACATTGCATGCTGTTCTGTAGTCTATGATCTACAAGAACAGCCAGATTTTTCCCTAAACAAGCGTTTCTCCAATTTTTTCTCCCCCTAGAATATATGATGCTGCAGATTATTTCTACCCAGATGCAGACCTTACATTTATCCACATTGAACCCCATTTTCCAAGTGGATGCCCAAGCACTCAGTGTGTCCAGGTCTGCTTGCAATTTATGAGCATCTTCCATAGATTGCACTACCCTGCATAGCTTGGTGTCATCTGCAAAAATCGAAACCGTGCTATTGATCCCTTCCACTATATCATTAATAAACGGTGTAACATTTAATCCCATGCTGTCTACTGAACAGGTAATGTATAATCCCATGCCATCTAATGAACATGTTAGATATAATCCCAAACCGTTGACGGAAAGTGTAAAACTGGAAGGGAACTTAAAATGTCTGTTCTCAAATGCCAGAAGTCTAGCAACCACCGCCCACCCACAGTTAGCCCTGCCAACCCAGATTTAGTGTGTCTTTATATATATCCGACAAAAATGGGGCATTATTTACTCAAACTCACAGCTCCATGGCAGGACAAAAAACATTCCCAGTGGGAGGCAACATAAGTCCCAGTGCTACATGGAAGAAGTTGCACAGGTGCAGATTCCTGTTGAACAATGGCTCACACACCCATCCATGAGAAGAGCAGTTGCTTAGTAATTAACTACACATTGGATAAGAACCAGTTCACACCAGTATGCAGAAAATCCACTGTATCTTACAGGGGAGACTGCTCAAGTGCAAAAATACTGATAAACAACCTCTCATACGCCTACTATCCATGAGGCGGTGATTGCTAGCATTACAATTGCACAAAAATAAGGCTTACATAGGGGCCAGTCATATGGTTATGTGTGGTGCACCATGCTGGCTTTAAAACAATTGATGACGCCATTATTATTCAGTTGAGCAGGTTGCCCAACATACTCCAAGAGCCGCTACATTATGTATATTAGTCAGAAAGAACTGCTGGAAAACACTTTCTATGATGAGGATAGCATCATGGACTATATACACAATGTACCAGAAAAATAAATGGGACCCTCACCTTGGGCCTAAAGGAGCCGCTCATCCTGGCACAATGTAAGAGCAGTACAGGACATGTAGTACCGCACTCTATAGAGGCGCTACTAGACCGCCATTCACTGCAGAAACTTCGCTAATACATGTAAGTGCAGTGTAGTACATGTAGTACTGCACTTTACTGCAGAGGTGAGCTACACTATACAGTAGAGAGGTGCTATAGACCACCAATCACTGCATACACCTCACTAATACATGTAAGAGCAGTACAGGACATGTAGTGCCACACTATACTGTAGAGAGATGCTATAGACCGCCAATCACTGCATGCACCTTACTAATACATGTAAGAGCAGTACAGGACATCTAGTACCACACTATACTGTAGAGAGGTGCTATAGACCACCAATCACTGCATACACCTCACTAATACATGTAAGAGCATTACAGGACATGTAGTACCATACTGTACTGTAGAGAGGCACTATAGATCACCAATCACTGCATGCACCTCACTAATACATGTAAGAGCAGTACAGGACATGTAGTACCATACTGTACTGTAGAGAGGCGCTATAGAACACCAATCACTATATACACCTCACTAATAAAAGTTTTACAAGTAAAATGTTCATGATAATTGGTTGGATCTTCCATCAATCAATGTCACAGATCAGCAGTGTATGGATAGTGTGGTTTATACAATGTCCCAGAAAAGACCATTTTATAGTGGAAATATTGTATCCTGGGGTCATTGTGACATGAAGAAGCGCTAATGTGGTTTTGGCCTCATCGTTTCCACACCTTCTGCAACTATATGTGAACCCAGCCCTAAACCGGTCAGAATCATGTTTAAAGGGGTTGTCTTGCTACAAAGATTAGCTTTCAACATGTTGGGAACACTAAATGAAAACGTTTTCCAAATATACTGCGTTGTTAATTTTTTTTTGTGAAGGAGCTACAAGTGATTTTATCATCACTTTCTGTGCTCTCTCTGGTTTCCCAAGTTACCGATCTATGTACTTCTCCCTCCCCCCCACTCTGCTGTTTGTTCTATCTGATAGCAGGGAGTTACATCATCATACAGGTGGAACAGAACTCCAGACAGTGAGAGCTTGTTTGTTATCTGATCTTTCAGACAAAAGACAGTAATTACTGCTGTTTACATAAACTCAGAAGCTTCCCTGGTCCTGACAGCATAAGATTTATCAAATTAGCTGAAGTCTGAATACACGGCGCTCATATGCTAATTACAGACAGGTTGACCAGGAAGTGACAGAGCAAAGCAGCATTATTTCATTCATGCATCCTATGAAACTTTGAGATGAGACAACCCCTTTAACTGATACCCCCAGCCACAAATCTGTCGATCAGGATGAATGTTTCCTTTCGCTCATAGCAAGCTGAATTCTGGGCAATGTTTAGGAGCTGCACACCATTAACCTTGCTTGTAAATGTTTTGGCTTTGTCTTTAGGTTGTATTCAGCCTCATTATTGGTCAGCTAGGACTATGTAATCTAGAAAAAAAATGTAAACCTGTCACGAGAAGCTGGTTATTATGGTCTCTTTGCGCTTTGATGTCTTTTCCTTGACGCACATAATCTGCCACTGTCATCTGCCGCTGTGCTAATAATCATAGGCGCACAGAATCACCAACATGTTAGATATATCTCTGCTGGAATTCAGATACATAATTCCACCAACTATTCTCCAAGGACTCTTAAGAGAGGTACTGTGCGAAAACCTCATTACTATGCAGGAAGTGCCGCGTGCCCCGGTTAATATTTTCAGATTCAGCTCTTTGTGTTTCCATGCAGTTCTGATTAGATAATTTACAGCTAATTGATGGTTCTGCATTCTTACATTTGGCTGCTATAAGGCTGAAAAGAAAATGTCATAGAAATAACAGTACTTGATAAGCAGAGAATGACATAGAAGGTGGGTTCACGTTACATAATTGTGTCATAGAGACAATAGAGGGAATTTTATCATGCCATGTATGAAAGTTTCATGGCCACCATTTTTGGAGCAAACTTATTTGCACCAAAAATGTGCAACTTTTTGCAAATGTTGCCCCGTTTTCAGCACCTTTTATCAAACTGGATAGGGCTTACTACTTTAGGTGCTCTTTAAAGGAAATGTGTCATCAAAAAAGGAGTCATTGTTTAAGTCCAGTTTTAATGTTATACAATACATGGAAACCTCTAAAGAAGCATTTGTTATCTATAATACATGAAAAAAACTTTGAGATTCTTAGTTCACATGTTTTGATCAAAAAATGCTTATGCCACCCACGGCTTACAACGGGATCTCAAGCCGGGTGCTCATACTCTATCTTCTCACTAGAGTCAAATTCAGACTTCTCATTGGGTCAAACAGACCTCCATAATCCAGTGAGAAAAATAAAAAAAGCAACAACCTTTTTTTTATTTTTCTCTCTGGATTATGGAGGTCTGTCTGAACCAATGAGAAGTCTGAATTTGACTCTAGTGAGAAGTAAAGATAGAGTAGGAGCACCCGGCTGGAGATCCCGTTAGAAGCCGGGGGTGGCATAAGCATTTTTTGATCAAAACATGTGAACTAAGAATCTCAAAGTTTTCCCATTTTAATGTTAATCACATTTTTTTAGGAATTTTTGGGTTTGTTTTTTATTAATTTTTCGTATCACTTTCAATATTTTTAAATAATTCTTAAGTCTTGCAGTTTTCACTTTGAACACTAGGCCTAGTTTGCACTGGTTTAACAGCAGTTAGGGAGATGGTAGACAGTAGCGTCTTGCACAGAGGCGACTTCCCGTAAGACTGACTCCCATTCACTCCTATAGGAGAGTTTTCTTGTCATGCTCTGTGACCTGGGAAGAAATCACTGTGCAGGGAGGTGAAAGGGTGAACTGTGACTATCTCCTCTTGTGATTGGTGGATCCTATGTTATCTATTCACACTGGTGTCTCCTTTCAGTTTGACCCTCTTTGTGCTGATAATGAGCAGACAACTGAGAATCTCTCTCTACTGAACAGGACGTGTCAGACTATTATTAGGCTTAGTGGCCAAAGTGAAAACTGCAGGACTTAAGAATAATTAAAAAATATTGAAAGTGATATGAAAAATTTAAAAAAATATATAACCAAAAATTCTGAAAAAAATGTGTTTAACATAAAAACGTGAGTTAAACAATAAGTCATTTTTGATGACACATTCCCTTTAAGTTGTCTCCACGTGAAGGTGGTCACATGCCCTACATGCCTATGTGACTACTGAGGCCAGAGATTGGCTGCAGCATCATATGACTTTAAAGCAGGGGTCTCAAACTGCGGCCCTCCAGCTGTTGGGAAACTACAACTCCCATCATGCATTTATATAATATATAACAGTGGGCATGATGGGAGTTGTAGTTTCCCAACAGCTGGAGGACCACAGTTTGAGACCCCTGCTTTAAAAACAATTCAAAACTCCACACGCCTATATGCTATATGGTGCTCTACCCAAGGAGAGGTATTCCCCCTTTTAATCTGTGGAGAGACTTGCAGCGGAACTGGAGATATATGTAAAGAAGCTGCGTCAATACAGATTACTTACAATTCTTGGCCATCTTGTTCGCCTCGGTGACAACCACCAGCCAATCAAGATAGAGAAAATATTCAGCTCCATTTTCCTTCTCCTGTATAATATCAGCTTGTGTCTTGTGAAATAACATCACTTCAACACATCAAGGAGCTATTCACTTACTGAGGAGCAAGATGAAATGAAAAATCTATCCGGTTTCCCTGCTCCAATCTTCTGCGGTGACAGTGTCTAGCGCTACCAGGCAATTAAATGTATTTTCCTTTTTTCTGACCTTGATGTCTAGTCTTGGGCCGCACTCCAAATAAAAATGTCAGCAAGAAAATCAAAGTTTACTGTGTTTGTTCTGATTTTGTTCTTATTACTCATCTCGTTCCTCAGATCAATGAATTCGGAGCATTTCATCATGTTTGATTCATGTTTTTTTGGACGGCTGAATGAAGATTTCACATTAAAACCAAGTCGCTTTGAAGGTTAGTGCAAACTGCCCTGCCACTTGCTCAGGTAAATGGGAAATGTAGTCTGTAGTTCGGTATGGGCCGTAATGAAATTTTTGCTTTTGATTAAACATGCATATATTTTACCACAACAGTACTCAAATACGATGGCAACCCATGCTATCTAGGATTTGGCATCGGGCCGCCGTAAAGGCAGTACAGGGGGTACTGCTGTACGGGGCCCAGTGAACGAAGGAGGCCCATTGCAAGCGGGGTTTATGGGGAAGGGGGGCCCAGACGCTTCAGCTGTATGGGGCCCTGAAATTTCTGATGGCGGCCCCGTTTGGCATTCATTTCAGGGGAATGCATAATATCAGAGATCATTTCCTTGAGAAATGACTACATATTGCTGATGCATAAATACACGTCTATTAAAGCTGATTGTTTTGATGGGGAATAAAAGGTTTTCATCCTCAAAGTAATTGCAAACCGAAATGTAATTAATATGCATGATGGAGGTATAGACTGATATTGATCACGAGTCAGGGTTTATAATACCAGGTTAAAGGGGTTGTCTCACTACAAGGATTCCTTTTTATGTTAAAGATCTTGCAAAAACAAGTCACTTTGCAATATGTGTCCATTAACCGTGTCCTACCTATTCCTAGATATCCACTCTTGTATGGGCTGCATAAGCTCCTCAGGTCACTATAGCTACAGACATGTTCAATATCTCCTGATAGGCTACCAGCACTGGTTGCTATATCTACAGGCCTGGCTTGTACTGTAGCCTAGTAGACTCCAGTAAACACCAGGGCCATCTTTTCCATTGGGAACACTAGGCAGTTGCCCAGGGGCCCCACAAGTTTAGGGGCCCCAGGTGGTGTATGTGTGTGTGTATGATATATATATATATATATATATATATATATATATCCCAGGAATACGAGAAACATACCCTAGATTTCTTTGTTGGCTTTGCTTGTTTGCGTGTTTTTAGGATGTGAAAACAGTTAAAAAACATGGCAGAGAAGAGAGCCAAAGGCTCCCAGCCCTGCCAATTAGTATTGTAGGCTGCAGGCTGCCGACGTCCAGACACCACAAGTGGCGTGATAATATGTGTGTGCTTCAGGGTGGCTAGAGGCATGACGTAGTGTGATATCATGTATTTGGGCAAGGCCCACTGCAGTGCAATGCCCAGGGGCCCATAATGTTGTTACGACGGCTCTGGTAAAAACACGCCCCTGAATTCAAAATGAAACCAAGAAAACAGGACAAATCAATGTAGGGAAAAAAACCCTTTAGTAATACAGATATGTGTTCAGATTTCTGATGGCCATTGCTGGAATCAGACCATTTTTTGCAGACAAAGATACAACTGAAAGGACACATTAACATGACAGATTTTGCATCTAAAAAAATAGGAGGTGATACCAAATATGTCATGGATTTCAACTTTGTATGTAGAAGATTTTGTCAAGGTTTTGGACATGGATTAACCCATTTCTATGGGGATATTGCATATCCCAGCTACCTGACGTGGAATGTACAGGAGATCTATGTGATTTTTGTATTTGCATGTAGATATATAAATCCATATTGTAAAACCTATCTTCCGTAACAAAAAATTAACTCATTAGACATGGTAGGTGGGCACAATTCATACTGATTTTGGACTAGAATACAAGACAATTTTTCACTAAAATCTGGGTTAAAAATACATTATGTAAGTGGAGCCTGAAGTCTTACCTGACTCTATTTACTATTTTGCCATAGGCAAACTTAAACTCTATCAGTTCTCAATCTATAAAGCACTAAGGGCGACATGTATGAAGCTCGCCATGTCGGGGCGCATGTTTTCGCCAGTTTTCCAGCGAAATTTGCGCCTGATACATAGCATGTAAAGTCCGCCGCGCCTCGCCAGTGTGTGGGGCGCAGTGCGGGGACTTGGGTGCAGTGCGCGGCTGCGCCTATTATTCACTGTCCGAGGAGGTGCGCTCATACATGCGGGGAAAAATTCACCATGCCTCGCCAGTGTGTGGGGCGCAGAGCGGGACTTGGGCGCAGTGCGGGACTGCGCCTCACATGTATTCAGATTCGAGACAGGTTGGAAAACAGCGAGAAATCATTAAAGAAGTCCGTGCGGAGTATAAATAAAAAATTGCCTTTATTAGGTGTAAAACATTCTCTGAAAAAGAGCTGAAACCTACTAAAAAACACATAAATAAAATCACTTTCCAAAAATCTAGAACGGCGCTACATCGGGATTTGGATATGAAAATTGCCGGGAAAATACAGAATTCAAATTCTGTAAGCTCTTCTCATTGGTCGGCAGAAAACCAGCCAAATCAGAGGGAGCGACAGTGACCATTAAAACTATGGAGAAGTATGGACCAATCAAATTCAAGGCGGGACAGTTCAAAATACAGTAAAAATGCAGAAAAGAGCTGATTGGTTGAACTAGCGGGGGCTTGGCTATCTCGGCCAATCAGAATAGGAGCGACAGGGACCCATTATAACCTATGGAGAAGTATGGACCAATCAAAATCAAAGGCGGGATAGTTCAAAATACAGTAAAAATGCAGAAAAGAGCTGATTGGTTGAACTAGCGGGGGCTTGGCTATTCCGGCCAATCAGAGTGCGAGCTACTTGTCCCATTGTAGTCTATGGAGAGATCGGGGCAATGAAATCTCGGTGCTCAGCGAAGTCCGGAATGGAGTATGATTAAAAAAAGCGTTTTTATTAAGTGTAAAATATTATATGAAAAAGAGCTGAAACATGCTATAAACATAAATCAATCAAATAACTAACAACGTGTTTGTCGCAGAGACCGGAGCTACATCAGGAATTGCTATATAGAGAATTGCCGGGAAATACAGTAATTCAAATTCTGTAAGCTCTTCTCATTGGTCGGCAGAAACCAACCAATCAGAATAGGAGCGACAGTGAACCATTATAACCTATGGAGAAGTATGGACCAATCAAAATCAAAGGAGGATAGTTCAAAATACAGTAACAAAGGCAGAAAAGAGCTGATTGGTTGAGCCAAGGCGGCAGATATGAATCCACCAATCAGATGTAGTGCATCTATTTTGAGTGGAGCAAGAAGGGCGCGATAGAAGGGTGCCCTAAAATTTAGTACTGTCTATGGGAAATATTCTAGGACTGTGATTGGTTGAGGGAAGAGGGGCTCGTCCTGCTTAGCCAATCAGCGGCTGAGCTACTTTCTCCTAGAGTTCTATGGGGAAAAGAAATGCAGAGCGAACTCTGTTTGTGATTGGCTAATTTAAAAGATGTGCGGTTATTTGGACCAATGGGATAGCGAGCGACGCTCTTATGGGTTTTCTAATGCAATCTGTAATAAAACTGTACATGGCCGAAATCAAATAAGACTCACGAAGTTGTGCCGATCTGTATATTAAATGAACAATAATATGGGGGTAACAAAAAAATAATAATTAATTCAATAAATTATTTTTATTTCTTAATTTTCGTTAGCCAAGGATCAATAGTATGGGTGTAACGAAAAGAAAGAAATAAAAATGAATTTATTGAATAAAATTTTTTTTTTACGTTACCCCCATAATATTGTTCATTTTATATACAGATCGGCACAACTTCGTGAGTTGAGAGCCGAGATTTCATTGCCCCCATCTTTCCATTGACTACAATGGGACAAGTAGCTCGCGCTCTGATTGGCCAAGATAGCCAAGCCCACGCTAGTTCAACCAATCAGCTCTTTTCTGCATTTTTACTGTATTTTGAACTGTCCCGCCTTCGATTTTGATTGGTCAAAACTTCTCCATACGTTATAATGGGGCCCTGTCGCTCCTATTCTGATTGGCCGAGATAGCCAAGCCCCCGCTAGCTCAACCAATCAGCTCTTTTCTGCATTTTTACTGTATTTTGAACTGTCCCGCCTTTGAATTTGATTGGTCAATACTTCTCCATAGGTTATAATGGTTCACTGTCGCTCCTATTCTGATTGGGCTTCTGCCGACCAATCAGAATAGGTTACAGAATTTGAATTACTGTATTTCCCGGCAATTTCCAATATCCTAATTTCTGATTTAGCACCGTTCAGGATTTTTGGAAAGTGATTTTTTTTATTTTATTTTTTTTTTTATTAGGCTTGAGCTTTTTCTGATAATGTTTTACACCTAATAAAGGCGATTTTTTTGGAATCATACTCCATGCCGCACGGCGCTGAGAGCCGAGATTTCTGTTGCGATCTTCTATGTTTCCTCTCATGTTCCGTTCTCGCTTCACTTCGCCTCCGCCGGATCATTTAGACCAGAATCAACCAGGTCTGCCTGTCGGAGCTGACGAGCGCTGCATTGCGCCGCACTTTGCCGACTCGCGATCGTACATGCCTCGGAGTTTTCGAGCGCCCACACCGCGCCCATTGCACTCCCCTTCATGCGGGGCGCATCTGAAAGTGGCGAACGCTGCGCCTAACATCGCATCCCTGCGTCCGACAGCGGATTCGGGCCGGGGAGGCGCAGGATACGCCAGAAAACAGGTGTAAATCCCGTTCATACATGTCGCCCACTTAACTTTTATTATGTATAACTCTTAACCTCTATACACACTATTTAAAAACCTGATTTCTAACCTCACAATATGTCCCTTTCTAATTGTGAAAGAATAACTCCTTTTCTATTACCAAGTCTGGTGGAACACCACCTATTAACAGGGGAACCCTATATATACAGTGATTTGCTAACTCCAAAAAGTAATCCAAAACATCCTACTTGGGCAGTCATCCCTAATCCGATGGACATAAAACATAAGGTTTCCTTGTGACACCCTCTGCAGCGGTGACACTGTAGAAAGAGGTGAGAAATCACAAATTAAAATGTCATGCCTGACCTCCCCAACATGTTTCACCAACTAAATGGCATCATCAGGGGATAGAGGTCCTCCAGTAAGGTTTAGATGCAGCTTTCTCTCTTATCTTTTTGATGTCCCTTCTCAAAGGCTGGCATATACAGCATGATATAGATACATACTCAAACTGGTCCACAGAGGAGCATTGGGCCCTGTGCCTGGTGGGTCACTAGGCAGGTCAGGCCTGGGGCAACTTTTCAGCTAGAAAGCAGTGGAAAGAGCCATGTGCAGCTCAAGTCAGTCCAACACTGAATCGATAGACAGACAGATATGAGACAGACAAACCTTTGAAGTTAAGATGATAAAGCTGCTGGTTGTTAAGAAATGATTGTTTCTATGTAGTGAAGCACAATTGTCCCCTGTGCCTTTAAACACAATCTCGTTGGCTCTTTACATTACTGTTGCTAGGTCCATCCATCTGGGGAAAGACAAATTATAGGTGTGCACTGCAGCCAGAGTCCTGTGCTAAGAATACAGCAATGAATTATCACTGTCTGAAGTGGCATTTTCATTACAATCAATAACCACCCATCCTGTGTCATGCCTACTAATGCTGCGGCAGCCAGAGCCGGTGGGCAGGTGCTTTGCTAGGAGAAGGGATAAAAAATGAGAATTCATTGGGGATATGTATTAATACACAAAGAACAGAGACAGGGCAGGCCGTCCAGGAAGATGTGCAGGAAAGCACTAAAGGGCACTTTATCTTAGTTACTAAACCCCATTTTTCTTGAGGGATCACATTTTGGAAATAATAAATGCTAATTTTTTTCTCTCCTGTCAACAGCCAGGATGTTCTTTTCCATTGGATCTGAGTAACTTACAAACTTGCAGATTAATGGCATCATAGGCTCTGATCACATTGCATATTACCCAGGGGCGTAGCTATAGGAGGTGCAGAGGTAGCAGGGTACCCTCTTCATTTAGCACTATTATGTGGGTCCCAGATGGGGGTGCAGCTATAGGAGGTGCAGAGGTAGCAGGATACCCTCTTCATTAGGACTATGATGTGGGTCCCAGGCAGGGGCGTATTTATAGGGGGTGCAGAGGTAGCATCGGGCCCCTTCATTTGCACTATGGTGTGGGTCCAGCTGGGCGTATATAGGGGGTGCCGAGGTAGCAGGGTACCCTCTTCATTTAGCACTATTATGTGGGTCCCAGACAGGGGCGTTTATAGGGGGGCAAGGGTAGCAGGATATCCTCTTCATTTAGGACTATGATGTGGATCCCAGGCAGGGGCTAAGTTATAGGGGCTGCAGCGGTAGCAGTCACTACCGGGCTTTTGCAGATTAATGGCATCATAGGCTCTGATCCCATTGCATATTAACCAGTGGCGTAGCAGGGTACCCTCTTCATTTAGGACTATAATGTGGGTCCCAGGCAGTGGCATAGCTATAGGGGTGCAGAGGTAGCAGGGTCACTACTCTTCATTTAGGACTATCAATGTGGGTCACAGGCAATGCTAGCTATAGGGGTGCAGAGGTAGCAGGGTACCCTCTTCATTTAGGACTATAATGTGGGTCCCAGGCAATGGCATAGCTATAGGGGTGCAGAGGTAGCAGGGTACCCCCTTCATTTAGGACTATGATGTGGGTCCCAGGCTGGGGCATAGCTATAGGGGGTGGGGAGGTAGCAGTTGCTACCGGGCCCTGCAGACTGAGGGGGCCCTAAAAGTACTTCTGCCACAGCATTGAAGATGGGACACGGTAGCCTAGAGGCCCCATTTCGCTATTTGCACTAGGGCCCAGGAACTGTAAGTTACACCTCTGATATTAACACTACATTTGGCGTATATGCTGTGCCAGTGCATTCTATGAATGTATCCATAGGGCCCCATTTAACCTGATATTTGTGAAAAAGTAAAAAAATTTTCATCATATGGAGCAGTGTAATATCCAGAACACAAAAATTTAACAGTCTAATTGCACTTTTATGTAATAAGCTATAAAATAGGATGAAGCCACTATTAGTCAACAGGCGAAACAGGATCTGTGACACTATAATGGCAATGTAAATGTGTAAATGAGCTCAGTCCTCAACTGATTCAGAGCCATTTGTTACAGTCTACACAACACAGCACTATTGATATCAATGCCAAAGATTGTGAATCACCAAAAACTCCATCTTAAGTATTAAAAATTAGTGACCATCTGTTACGGTCTGGAGGTGGATCCGCTGGACCACCGCAGGCGATGGCGTAAGCCCACACCAGGGAGTGGAATCTAAGTGGGTCCCGGTATTCACCAGAGCCCGCCGCAAAGCGGGATGGACTTGCTGCGGCGGGAGTCCACCAGGTCACTACCACTGGCGGGGCTTGCCTGCGGCGGCGGCCAAGGGTAGGCGAGGTACAGAATCGGCAGACAGGCTCGTAGTCGGGGACAGGCAAGAAGGTCAGGGCAGGCGGCTGTGGTTCGTGAACGTAGACAGGCAGAAGGTCAGGGCAGGCGGCAAGGATCGTGGTCGATAAACGTAAGCAAAAGGGTTCGGTACACGGTAGGCGAGACAAGGCTTTCTGGAACGCTTTCCCAATAGGCATGAGCACTAAAGATCCGGCAAAGGCCACTGGGAAGAGGCTGGGCTAAAATAGGAACAGTGCCCGGCAATGGCCAATTACCGGCGCACTGTCCCTTTAAATCTCAGACTGCCGGCACGCGCGCTCCCTAAGGGGCGGCGCCGCGCACGCCGAGAGGACCGAGACGGACGGGGCAGGAGCGAGGCCGGGTAAGTTACTGGGGACCCGGGCAGCGGGATGAGCGGACCCCGGACCCGAGGTGCGGGATGGGGCGCCGCTCAGAGTCGGGGCACGGATGCGCCTGCGACACGGGACGAGGGGCAGGGACATCCGTGACACCATCACTGATGCTATTTACAGCTTGTAAGTCTTACTACAAGGATTGCTTTTTATGTTAAAGATCTTGTAAAAAACAAGTCACTTGGCAATATGTGTACATTAACATTATCCTACCTATTCCTAGATATCCCCTCTTGTATGGGCTGCATCAGCTCCTCAGGTTGCTATAGCTACAGACCTGCTTGATCTCTCCTCATAGGCTGCCAGCACTGGTTGCTATAGTTACAAACCTGGCTTCTACTGCAGCCTGGTAGAAGCCCCTGAATTAAAAATGAAACCAAGAAAACAGAACTGAGTGAGACAACCCCTTTAAATACCTATTGATAGCCAAAAATGGGACATTTAATAAGCCCTGCCACAAGAATGCCTAGAATGCCCCCAAAACACGCAGTAACCAGCACTTGTGGGTGGGGTTTTCACAAACTCCAACTCTTTTGGGAACCTATTTCACAGATGTTGGGAATGTTGAAAGTTTGTCTTCTAGACCCATTAAGACTTCACTACTTTGCATCCTTGTCTTAGGGAGGGCAACTAGAAACTCAGGCCCTACTAACACATAGAATCATAAATACAACTGTAAAACACTCAGTACTCACAAAGAAGATAAAATATACATTAACACCAAAAGAGTACCTTGTATCCCTTATCTTCTAGGGTGCCAGGAAACTTCAAATAGGTTGTTTTATGAAAACAATGTGCCTTTGTAAGGTTGGTGAAGACAAGCCCCTCTCCAGGCAGTAGGTGGTGCCAGATTTTTTAAGCTTTGTGGGGAAGAGTATGGAAGTAATTTCTGGCTGGCTTCAGTGGGGGACACAGTCAGTTGTGTCCAGAGTGAGAGGTGTGAAGACGTGTGCTGAGAAACGAGTTATAGCCAACCAAGCAACTCTGATGAACCGCTACTAGAACCAGAAGTGAGCCTCCCGTGAGGCCAAGGATGTTACAGATCAGTGTGTGTTGCTGGCAAGGAGCATTGGGGGACTCGGAGAGAAAGGCATACATCCCACTGGCATCGCTGCGAAGATATGTTGCCCACCGTACACATTGAGACTTCAACATGTGACTCTTGGTACTAAGGCTGCTACTTTTATTTAGTAAAATATTTGAAAACACCACCTATTTCTTTTATCTCCTTGCATTTTAAAGCTTATTAGAACATATGAAAATAACAGAGTGAGAACACCCGACTATGGACACCCTCTAGAGCAGAGGTTTCAAACAGAAATACACAGTGGGCCAAAACTAAAAAAAACTTGGACAAAGTAGCGTGCGCAGCGATATGGCGTCTCCATTTGGAGTACCCTGCTGCCTACAGAGATGCTGGGGCTGAGAAGGAGCTGGAAGGGTTAAGTGTTGAGGCTCCGGATCCTTGTTTCTCCCCGTGAGCTCCTTTTATCAATCACTGTCCAAGCTGTTTCTCCTGCCATATGGTCTCTACTGTGTTCTATGCAGGGGAAAAAGGCTGAGTGAGAGCAGTGTAATGGCAGCTCCTGGTTTCTTCCTCCTCTTCTCTGTAAACTGCCTGGACGTAACTTTCAGGCCAAATATAATTAAACCGTGGGCCAGATTTGGCCCGCATACTTGAGTTTGACACTCTTGCATTAGGGCCAGGGCAGATCAAGTACTCCAAATACAACATTTTTTAAGACTACTAGTGGATGGGCATTATGGGTGACATGCATGAAATTTGGCGTTTACACTACAGTGGGTCATAAATCAGGAGCATTCCAGCACTCGGGCGACAGTTCTGGCTCAGGTAAACCACTTCTAAAGTGCTCTACCTGTTCCAGCAGTAATGTGCCCAGAAATGCCCTAGCGAAGCTATAAATATGTAGCTTCGCTACAGTTCTAGTGCGTCCCGCCTCCCACAGGCGCTATGTAATGCGCTTAGGTGTGGCGTGCGGGAGATTTGAAAATGTATGAACAGGGCTTAGCCTGATATTGGGCTTAAAAGACGCCAGCTATCTGGTGCAGCCCCGTTCATACATGTCGCCCTACATATCCTCAATTTTGATGTACTCTATACACAACTGTCTCCAAGGAGACACTTTGCACTTTCTAAACCAGTGAGTCATCAGTGACTGAGCACAATAGTTGGTCCTCAGGTACTGGATACACAAGGCACCACTGAGTGTATTGTGTCTTAAAGGGGTTGTCTCACTACAGAGAATAGCTTTCAAAATGTAGGGAACACTAAATGAAGACGTTTTTCAAATATATTGCTTTGTTAATTTTATTTTGTGAAGGAGCTACAAATGATTTTATCACCTTCTGAGGACTCTCAGGTTTCCCAAGTGACTGACCTGTGTACTCCTCCTCCCCTGCTGTTTGTTCTATCTGATAGCAGGGAGTGAGGTCATCACACAGGTCAGGGCCAGTAGTGTCAGAGCTTGTGTGTTATCTGATCATTTAGACAAAAGACAGTAATTACTCTAATTACTCTACTATTTACATTGGCTCAGAAGCTTCTCAGGACCTCAGAGAAGGTAATTTATTTAATCTAGACTGATAAACAGAAGTCTGAATACACAGAGCTCATATGCTAATTACAGACAGCTCGACCAGGAAGTGACAGAGCAAAGCAGCATTCTTTCATTCATGCATCCTATGAAACTTTGAGATGAGACGACCTTTTTACCAGTAAGGTCAAGTTTGCAACAACCATGTACAATCAAAATCCAAGAGATTTGAATGACACAAAAATAGATGTACAGATCACGAAACATGAGCATGAGATTCTAGATTTGTATCCCCTGTATAAAGCAGACCATAAACCTAGAGAATCTACTACTCAGGATATGACACTCAAACTACAAGTTTCTCATACTAGAAATGTTTTTACAAACTTGACTTTTGTTATTGCGCTATTATAACTGTCCCGGTGAAAGTCCTTGACATGTTCAGATCTATTATTAAATAGCAAAAAATAGAGCACATCATAAATCACCAGAAACAAATATGTTGATGCAGCACAGTGCGTTCTCTTCATCATTTGTAGACTGCACACAATGCTCAGATAAGGAAGTCAGATTTAAGTTAGATGACACATTCAGCCATAAGGAGGTCACCACCATACATTCTTGTCTTAGGGCGGTTAACCGTACTATGTCACTAAAAACTCAGACACATAATAAGGAACATAAATACAACTGTAAAACACTTGATATTTACAAAGGAGAATATCACCAAAGAATACTTTAAATCCCTTATTGAGAATTTACAATACTAAATGAAATGTATAAACTCAGTTGCTTCATATGACTCCATCGGAGGGTAAATCGGAGGGATTTTTTGTTCCTTTTTCTTTTCTTTTTTACCACACTTTGTAATGTGACCTATTTGCTCATTAACGAACATGTGAGACTGAAAATTTCACTTGGCTTAAAGAGGTTTTACCATGAAGGCATTTCATGCTTAGTTTGTCCTGCTTCAGTTTTCAGTGTGTTCAAAAGGGGGTGTGGAAAATTTGTTTAAACTGCATATTATGTGACCCAGCAGGCTTGACATCACCATGCCTTTTCCCACAATGTGTTCACTCTAGTCAAGTAAAGATTTCTTTATATAAAGAGCTGTGAGTAGCTACAATGCAGCTGAGTGGTTAGCAGTTCTGTCTTTCAGCATAGGGGTCCTTGATTCAATTCTCTGCAGGAACCAAAGATTAAAGGGAATGTGTCATCAAAAATGACCTATTGTTTAATTCACGTTTTTATGTTAAACACATTTTTTTTAGGAATTTTTGGTTATATATATATTTTTAATTTTCCATATCACTTTTTTTTTTAATCATTCTTAAGTTTCCACTTTGGCCACTACTCCTCATAATAGTCTGACACTTCCTGTTCTGCAGAGAACGGTTCACAGTTATCTGCTCATTATCAGCACAAAGAGGGTCAAACTGAAAGGAGACACCAGTGTGAATAGATAACACAGGATCCACCAATCACAAGAGGAGATAGTCACAGTTCACCTTTTCACCTCCCTCCACAGTAACTTCTTCCCAGGTCACAGAGCATGACTAGAAAACTCTCCTATAGAAGTCAATGGGACTGAGTAAGTCTTAAGGCTCCTATGTGTATGTAGCTGCTGTAAAGCATCTCTCTGACTGCTGCTAAAGCAGTACAAACAATCCCTAGTGGCCAAAGAGAAAACTGCAGGACTTCAGAATTATTAAAAAATATTGAAAGTGATATCAAAAATTGAAAAAAAAAATAATTCCTTAAAAATGTGTTTAACATAAAAACATGACTTTTCATTTTTTGATGACACATTCCCTTCAAGGTGTTTTCTTTTCTTGAATGCACATACCAGATGGATTTTTTTCCCCTTTATTTATCTGCAATATTTGACTAATTAATAGGAAGTACAAATGACAGAATCACAGCACCTGGGGTTGACCACTCATTCAACATTGAGTGTATGTGATTACTAAGCAGGGAAGAGACTGACCATGTCTGCCTGAGAGGAAAGGTGATGTCTGAGCATGTGCTGAGCTCTCATCACTGGTCGTATCCTCTGGAGACAAGCTGTACACTATGGATCACTAAAGGAGCAGCTAAAACAAAAATGGTAGACAATTTTTAATAATGATGAATGGAAAAAATATTTAATTTTCTGCTTCCCACATCGATTTTACTGCGCGGTAAAAAGCTTTTAAGCCATAAACCAAATGTGCTGCAGCTCTGAGGAGTAACGGACCATGTGGAGTTAACTATGAACTTCTATAGACCTTAACCAGGGCTTAGTCACTGAGTGATGACTTTGTAGTTCTCATTAATGATTGCAGGGCCCCCAGTAGCTCACCTCTCCTGTATTAGCATGCCTGATGGAAAACCAGAAGAAAAAGCTCTAAATCTGCTGCTTGCCTCCACAATTCAAAGTGAAAGGATACATTTCAGGTTGCCTGCAGCCACCACTAGAGGGAGCTCAGTTGCATTCTGAAGACAAATCAATCAGCACTGTATAATCCGTATACAATGTTGACTGCAGAAGACTAATATTGTATTATTTTATTCTAAGGTTTTGTAAAGGGAAGCAGGGGGTTCTAAACTGAAAATAACCCCAATATTATGAACTTATCAGCACAAAATGCTATATTTCAGAAATAATTGTCATAGATGGAAATACATTGTAGGTCATTTGGTATTTCTTGTGTTCCCTGTAGTACATACATACAACATTGAGGGGGACTGATTCCACAGTAGTGATCATCCAGCACATGATAAATAACCTAACCTTTTTTACTTAATCATGCATTTTCGCTTTAAGCAATGCAATACTTTTTTTGCTTTTGTTATCTCACCAGTTCACTACGTCTAGGAGGAAACACTCAGTCATTTTGAGTATAACATATTTAGCCCTCCTATGAGAATTTTCCAGCTGTAGCTCGGAGGATTCTGTCATTGCCACCAAATTAAATTGCTTTAAATTGCAGAGTCAGCACAAATTGCCTTCACCTGCTTCTCCGCTAGACTGTTAGCTCCATTGCTCACTTGGAAGCAAAGGCCTCTTTTTATAGGGATCTATTTCTTCAGCTATCGATGTCTAGCAGACATTCTGTTATGTGCTAGCAGATGAAAGCCTTTTTCCATTCTTTATAGATACATATTGCATTGTATTATAGTGAAGGCCTCTGCCAAGAAAAACAGGAGAAAAAAAAAAAACACACACTAATAATAATAATAGCTGTCGACTGAGTGCTTTTTCATCCATACCTAGCGCTTACTAAAAGTGCATTCACTTAATGAAATAATACCGAGCTTCTATTCAACTCATATTTAAACTCGAACTTTCACTCGTCTGCCTTAAGCTGTTAATCCTGGATATAGTAATTCTGTGCAAATGTAAAAGATTGCATGCAGCATGCGAGGAAACGAAAACTTATATGTCTGTCTTGGAAAAAAAATCAGGGTCTGCTAAAAGCATTAGACATAAATTCCAATCTGAGTACCAAGTTCTATGAGAATATTCATTGATCAGTACCTGTAAGGGAGTTATATCCCACCCGAATCTCACAATCACTTTTTGTCATAAAATTAGATTTTATTGTTCATCAACCCCAAAATACATCACTACTCACAGAAAGTTAGGAATATTTGGCTTTTGTTTAAAATTAAACTTTCTTGAATTTTGTTTAAATGAATTAAATTAGACCGATCTCTTCCCTTTTAGATGCACATTTCCAACTGTTCTATGTTTCAGTACTTTGTACACAACCTCCTGATCTCTAACAAGGAGCTTAAAGGGGTTGTCTCGCTACAAGAATTGCTTTTTATATTAAAGATCTGGCAAAAACAAGTCACTTTGCAATGTGTCCATTAACAGTGTCCTACCTATTCCTAGATTTCCCCTCTTGTATGGGCTGCATCAGCTCCGCAGGTCACTATAGCTACATACCTGTTCAATCTCTCATGATAGGCTGCCAGCATTGGTTGCTATAGCTACTGACCTGTTCACTCTCTCCTGATAGGCTGCCAGCACTGGTCGCTATAGCTACAGACCTGTTTGATCTCTCCTGATAGGCTGCCAGCACTGGTCGCTATAGCTAAGACCTGGCTTCTACTGCAGCCTAGTAGAAGCCAGTAAACACGCCCCTGAATTCAAAATAACACCAAGAAAACAGGACTGAGGTAAGATGAATCAATGTAGTGAGACAACCCCTTTAATGGTAAAATTCACAACAGGTGTTTGGTCCCTGAATCCTCCAATAAATTTAGGGGTTCAATTTGAGTTGGGGGTTTAAACAGTCCTCCTCATCCTGCTGTTCACATTGTGACATCATGAGACCAAGACAACACCTTACAATGGATCAACAGTATCTCGTCATTGCCAAGCTTCAAGCAGGATGCTCTCAGACGGAAGTGGCCACTGAGCTTGGAGTGTCATCAGCAGGTTGTATCAGAGAGACTGAAAGGGCTCGTTCACACGGCTTATTTTGGGACTGATTTCAGCCGTATTGAGCGCCGTATTTGCGCTCCAATACGGCTGAAATCAGTCCCAGGCATTAAGGTAATCCACAGTTCTCATAGAGAACTGTGGATTCCGTCTCCTCCCACAGCTCGACGAATCCGCCGGGCGGGGAGAAAGTGACATGCACATTATTTACGGCGTGTAATGCATCCCCGCCTCCGCTGCACAAAATGTCACATCAGACCATCCATAACCATTTACATTAGTATGGTCCGCTTTGCTAGATGAGCAGCAAGGGTACCTGACCTGACTGATGCATAGCGCTCTCCTTGACTTGGTTGCCTCTCACCTCCCTTAATTGTGCCAGAATTGTGTGGAATTCATCATCCAGTTCCGCAGAACATTGTTTACAATGAATGTCATCAGTGTTTGACGTCCACGTCTTTGCCTTTCTGTGACTCTTCCAGTCTCCCTGGTTCTGCTAAAATATATGGTATTATCTAATTCATCTTGTAATTGACCTTAAAACCTACAAATTTAATGGGTTCAATAGTACAAATAGAAATGTATTTTCAAGTATGTCCATAAAAATAGAACCATGCAGTCTCAGAGGCCCTTTATGTATCATAAAATCTATTTATTGTCGACCATTTAGAAGACTCACAAAATATTATGTATCTTATAACATCATTGAATCACTTTAATGGTGCTCGAAAGAAAACTGCAAAAATAAGCAGGTGCAAAGTATAAAAGGGCACCTATACGACATTACAGGAAAATCAACTACATTACACTGTGTGTTGCACTGCGGCCAGAGGCTTCTATGTGCATCGTGCACTATGGTTTATTCATATTTGTCTGTTGTTATTAATATTATTATTATTTATTTTAAAGCGCCATTGATTCCAGGGCGCTGTACATTCGAGGGGGTTACATACATTACATAAGTCAAATGAGTACAGTGATAGGGATAATGACAATTGGCACGACAGAGGGAGAGAGGACCCTACCCGCGAGGGCTTACAATCTACAGTCTGTTAGATCAGATTAGTTTTAAATACAAGATGAATGAAATTAAATAAATAACCAAGAATGTAAATTAGATTAAACATATTAGTACTTCAGGACTCAACACCCAAATAATGTATTATTACCCTTCTTCATAATCAGTCACACACCTGACTATCTTAGGCCACCCACAATGCAGATTCAAGCACTTGCGGTGTCAGACTGGGGAGTCTAGGGCCCATAGGTGGAGATGATTCTAGGGGCCCACCAGTTGAGCTGTTTCTGGGCCCCCCGGTGGAGTATTTTAGAGGCCCACCCAACAGCTACGGTAAAGGACTCTACATGTCTCCTTTTGCCTCTTGCTTTTTTCCTCTCTTTCTCTGCTTTTTTGCCTCTTCCGGGGATGTATATGCAGTTAAAAAACAATTTCAGGTCTACCATGCTCTGGGCCCACCAGGGGTTTCTCCTATGGACCAGTCCAAGCCTGAGCACATCACTACTTTAAATTGTATCATTCATTCGACATTAAGGTCAGTTCACCAATAATAATAGAATAAAGGGGATAGTCTTAAAAATTAACTTTTAATGATACTAATTAAAATAACCACAATTAATAAAAACTCTCCGTGAGTACAGAAAGACAAAGGTCTTATCAAAGTAATCTGGGACTTAAAGAAGTGCACAAAGGGAGACCCTGTAAGGCCCTATCAGTGCTAGTCCCTAGCCTATCCAAAATCAGGAGTATCGCCCCAATAAGGGCGTTCCTGTCAGGAACCTAATCTGTAAAGTCCCTAGAAAAAAACCCTATAGTCCCGTCCCTACATGTTTCGACCGGCCCCTCAAATATTAAACCGGTCTCCTCAGGGGACAAAAAATTAGGGAAAACAACGCTCAAGGTATGAGACACAGGGTACAAAGCCAAGAAAACACAAGCTATGCAATAGGCGATAAATCACATTTAAGTGCTGACACAAAGTATGTCTAAAAAAAGAGACAATACAATAGATAATGATCTAGGGTAATATACAGATAATGGTATAGATTAGTACCCAAGATAAGATGGTAACATCCGCAGCACAAAAAATATTAAATAATAAACAATAGCAGATTGCTGCTAAGATAGACCTAACTGTGTACCTTACCTCCCTGAAGATAATCAATGGGTGGCATTGGGTACAAGATGGGAATGCAGGGCGGTTCGTTCTATATGAAACATAGACAAATCAAAGAGCCAAAATTACACCACTAGGAATCTCAAAAGAAAATCACACGATGTGTGGTTATACTTACCACCTGCTCAATTCCCGTAGCGCCTCTCGAGCCCGAGTGCGGGACTCACAGCATCCGCTGTAAACACAGAGAGAGACGCCCGGGACTCGTGGGGTCCAGATTTTAAGCGCGCACGTACGCGCCAACCTGACGTCATCAAAGCGAGTCCCGAGCTATGTGTGGAGCAGAACGGCGTCCTTAGTAACCGCGCATGCGCGGTGGATGAATCGCCCGGGCCGCTATACAGGACGCCCGTTCTGTCTCAAGAAGCAAGAGAAACCTTACTCCGACGACTTAGCTTACAAAACGACATTCAAGTGGCATGAATGGTAAGTGTTTTAACTTAATGTATTCCCTTAATTAAGAACAAGAGTAGGCAGGTCTGGAAAACATTGTTACAACGATAAATCACCAGGTGTAGCAATAAGAGGTAGAAAATATGCCCTAAATATAGGAGCTAAAATCAAGAGTCTCATTCAACCCCAGGGGTGCCTTAGTTTTCAGGGTGAAAGTCCAGAAGCACTCTCTTTGAAGGAGGATTTTGTCCCTGTCTCCACGTCTGTTTGTATAACGCAATCTATGCCCATCCATTTTAAACAAGAGGGATCCCCCCCATGCTGCAGATGGATGTGTCGCGACACTGATGTGTCACGTTTGTGTCGAACATCACCAAGATGTTCTCCAACTCTTCTTCGCAGTTCTCTCGTTGTTTTACCAACGTAGAGCATCCCGCAGACACAGATAATCAGGTATACCACATGCGTTGAGCGACAATTGATAAAATGTTTTACTTGGAAACTCCTGGTTCCAGTAGAATCTTGGAACGTAACACTTTTTTTGATGTAAGTACAAAAGGTACAGTTACCACAGCTGAAGCAGCCATTTGGTCTCCTAAGCCAGCACACCCTTGAAGGTGGTCTGTAATGGCTCTCCACCAGCAAATCCTGTAAATTACGACCTCGTCGATATGATATTGATGGACCGCTATCAATGGCATCACATAAATCTGGGTCCATCTTCAAGATGTACCAGTGACGTTTGAGAACATCCCTGACTTGAGTTGCTGCATTATCATAGGTTCCAATAATGCGCACCCTTGATTCAAATTTGTCAGATGTTGTTGCCTTTGGAATCAATAGTTGAGATCTATCTTGTGCTAATGCATGTCTCTATACAAAGTCGGGATATCCTTTATCCAAAAATCGTTGGCGAAGTACAGTCGCCTCTTTAACAAATTCATCAGTGGAAGAGCAATTTCTCCTCAAACGGAGATATTGGCCCCGCGGTATTCCCCGCTTAAGTGGCAAGGGATGGCAACTATCCCCTGAGGAGACCGGTTTAATATTTGAGGGGCCGGTCGAAACATATAGGGACGGGACTATAGGGTTTTTTCTAGGGACTTTACAGATTAGGTTCCTGACAGGAACGCCCTTATTGGGGCGATACTCCTGATTTTGGATAGGCTAGGGACTAGCACTGATAGGGCCTTACAGGGACTCCCTTTGTGCACTTCTTTAAGTCGCAGATTACTTTGATAAAACCTTTGTCTTTCTGTGCTCACGGAGAGTTTTTATTAATTGTGGTTATCATTTTAATTAGTATCATTAAAAGTTTATTTTTAAGACTATCCCCTTTATTCTATTATTTTGTACTCTAGTCAGGGGTTTATTGTATATTTTGTCTGGCATTGGACATTTAATTAGTTGTCAGTTCACCAATAAGGACTAATACGTTACCGCATTTAACCCAAAAGAACGAAATAGTGACCAGTTACACTTTCAGCTTCTGTTAGGTCCGACTTCTACTAGCCCTGTTTTCTTGCCTGGCCATAGGACTATCAGAGCACCGTTTGGTTCTATGTTGCTCATTTGCAAAGAGATAATTATCTATTAATATACTGTTATGCAGCAACATATTTCATACTTCCCATACTTCCTCTTTATGATGAAGATTCTCTCTGTTTTATTTTAGAGAAGGATTTCAATTTCCTTAATTTTATTTAAACATGTGGGCAAAAGTAACTAAAGACTATTACCAAATACATCTATAATACCATACCATATACAACGAATGATCTGCAGGCATCATATGTCCTAGGGGGAGAAAAACTGGGAGAATCACTTGTTGAGAAAGATCTGGGCGTTCTTGTAGATCATAGGTTACAAAACAGCATGCAATGTCAATCAGCTGCCTCTAAGGCAAGTAAGATATTGGCGTGTACTAAAAGAGACATGGACTCGTGGGACAAGGATGTAATTCTACCGCTGTACAAAGCATTGGTGCATCCTCACTTGGAATATGCTGTTCAGTTCTGGGCTCCAGTTTATATAAAAGATGTAATGGAGCTAGAGAAAATGCAAAGACGAGCAACCAAACTTATAACAGGAATGGAGCATTTTAGTTATGAGGAGAGGTTAGTAGAATTGAACTTGAGAAAAAATGGCTAGGGTGAGTCATGATTAATTTATATAAATATATAAATAGTCCCTACAAAAAGTATGGGGAAAAATTGTTTCATGTAAAGCCCCTTCAAAAGATAAAGGGACATTGCATTCGGCTGGAGAAAAAAGGATTCAATCTCCAGAGGAGAAAAGTGTTCTTCACTATGAGAACTGTAAATCTGTGCAATAGCCTGTCTGAGAAGCTGGTGACATCAGGAACAGTTGCGAGTTTCAGAAAGGCTTAGATATCTACCTGAAAGTAAAGAATATTAATGTGTATGTAGCCATGTAAAATTCTGGATCCTGGCTGGTGGAGGCTCTGGGGTCAGAGATGGGGCCTCCCCTGGAGCAGATTGGTTCTTGCCTTGTGGGTTTCAGGGCATTAACCAGTGGGGAGGCTTAAAATCATGTGTCTTTTTTCAACCATACTAGCTATGTAACATTGCTCTTCTGATATTGCTTCCTTCTAGAGTAAGAGCAGTTTTTATCTGCTTAAGCTTCAAGCAGTGGCCAAGATGGTGAGGTCACTCTCCTGTAGCACAGGAGATTGTTTTTTACCCTTTAGAGCTCTGCAGTCTTCTGCTCTGCTGTTTAAACCCCTCTTTCAGCAATGTCCATGTAACAGGCTCAGTTAGGAACAGCAGAGCTGAAAGGTCAGTCACTGCTGTAGAACCACCCACAACCTTAACAGGACATAGAAGTCTGAAGCATGATCTGTGAAACAGCATGTTGAAATCACCCCTTAAATCCCTCTGTCCCTTTCTGCTATATAAATGTCTCTCTTTTGACAAGATAAAAAAATCTACATTAAAACATACAGCATATAAAAATTACCGTATATGCTCAAGTATAAGCCAACCCGAATATAAGCCGAGGCACCTAATTTTACCACAAAAAACTAGGAAAACTTATTGACTCGCCTATAAGCCTAGGGTGGAAAATGCAGCAAATAAGTGATGCCTCTTCATTAACCAGGACAGACAGCCATAGCAGAGAGCAGGACTTGGTGCCACCATGTATGAAATGATTGTCCCCAGTAATTACCCATATTACACGCACACGGCTCGCCTACATGCACATTACACACACACATTACACACACACGGCTCGCCTACATCCACATTACACACACACGGCTCGCCTACATCCACATTACACACACACGGCTCGCCTACATCCACATTACACACACACAGCTCGCTACATGCACGTTACACACATACAGGTCATCTACATGCACGTTACACACACACAGCTTGGCTATATGCACATTACACACACACACAGCTCGTCTATATGCACATTACACACACACACACACAGCTCGTCTATATGCACATTACACACACACAGCTCGTCTATATGCATATTACACACACACAGCTCGCCTACATGCTCATTACACACCCACAGCTCGGCTATATGCACATTACAAACATACAGCTCGGCTACACGCACATTACACACACACAGCTCTGCTGCAGGCACATATAATACACACATACACAGCTCTGCTTCAGCTCATCCAGCAGTGATCATAACCAGTACAGCAGCATCATATGACTCCTCCCCTCCATGTGACTTCACAGGTCCTGGAAGCACACAGTTGTCACATGACTCCCTCCTCCATGTGCCTTCATCACAGGTCCTGGAAGCATGCAGCAGTCACATGACTCCTCCCACCGTATGAAATCACAGGTCCTGGAAGCACACAGCAGTCAAATGACTCCACCTTCTGTATGATATCATCACATGTCCAGGAAGCACACAACAGTCACATGACTCCCCCCTCTGTGTGACATCATCACAGGTCCTGGAAGCACACTCCAGTGCTTTCGGCTGAGGTGAGTTGCACTTTGGATACATAAAACTCGAGTATAAGCCGAGGGAGGCATAAAAATGTGCTACAAAAGTCGGCTTATACTCGAGTATATACGGTACATTAATGCTCCATGACACTTTTACAAATAAACCCAAAATAATCCCTCCTTGATCTTCCAAAAAAGTTGAGCGGTATGCATGTGATGAACCTGTTCACTGAAATCAGTCCTAAAGGAAAAGAACACACTAATTCCTTTTCACTCAAATGACAACCATTTTTTTACGAGGTGGTCATTTTTAAATAGGTCCCTGTTCAGTTCCACACTAGTTTCAACTGAGATTGTGAAATCATTTGGGTTCAGAACGTCCCAAGGCTGATTTTCTTCTCTAACCCTGTCCATAATCCTAACCTTTACCATATCCCTAACCCTAGCCGTAATCCTAAAATCGGTTTATTGCTAGGGTTTTTATAGATTTTAACGGGATAATTTACCTTTCATCTGGCGACACTTCTGGTTTCATTAACAGTTTAATGTCCAGAATGGTAAGTTAAAGGGGTTGTCTCACTACAAAGATCTGTGGCCTCAAACATTAGCAATATGTTACACCCCCAACAACACTTTACATCTCATATGTACAACACTTAAAGGGGTTCTACAACGATAGACACGTTCAACGTGTAGGGAACAGTAAATGAAGACATTTTCCAAATATATTGCTTTGTTCATTTTTTGCTGTTGAGGAGCTACAAATGATTTTATCACCTTCTGAGGGCTCTCAGGTTTCTCTAGTTACCCACCTGCTCTCCCTGCTGTTTGTCTTATCTGATAGCAGGGAGTGATGTCATCACACAGGTCAGGGCAGCCTGAGAGCTTGTGTTTTATCTGATCTTTCAGAAAAAAGATACTAATTACTACTGTATACCTTAGCTCTGAAGCTTCTCTTTGACCTCAGAGCAGGAGACTTTTTTTATCTAATCTAGACTAATTAGCAGAGGTTTGAATACCCAGACCAGGGGTGTCACATTGCGGCCCTCCAGCTGTAGGTAAACTACAACTCCCATCATGCCCACTGTTATAGATTATACAAATGCATGATGGGAGTTGTAGTTTCCCAACAGCTGGAGGGCCGCAGTTTGACACCCGTGACCCAGACCTTATATACTAATTATCCACTGCCTGACCAGATAGTGACAGGATGCATGAATGAAAGCTGCTGCTGGCTCTGTGAATCAATGTGGTGAAACAACCCCTTTAACTTATAAAAATTATTTTCAAAAATTATAACCCGAGCTGACAGTATGAGTAGATTTTTTGCCCATTTTACCAAAATCTGATTAAGGATGGAATTGCTTAGACTTAAGTTAAATGTTATACTGATTTGAATCCGATGCTCAACGCTATATAAGACTATACTTATCCCATTATAGAGCAGTGCTGATGTTGCCTGTACATCAGGTGGTCGGGAGCTACTCTGAACTAGTACTGTGGCCCCATACTTAAAAAAATCAGTGCAATACAGCAATATGTTAACACTTGTAACAGCAGGAAAACCATTTAAATCCAGTTACAAGGATGATGAGTTCTCTATTCTTATTTTATTTTTAGCTACATCTGATCCAGTCTGAAGGTATGGAAATTTTGCTTAACATTTATTGATTAAAAATATCATACCGGCCATCTTGTGCAAATACAATTTGATGTCTGCCTGAAAGTATTTTCTCCTATTGCTGTACATCAAGCCACTGGATCGGTTTGGACTTAGATTAAAGGGGGTTGTCTCACTACATTGATTCATCTTACCTCAGTCCTGTTTTCTTGATTTAACTTTGAATGCAGGGGCGTGTTTACTGGCTTATACTAGGATGCAGTAGATGCCAGTGGTTCTGTTAGCTAGATTGAAGCAACCAGTGCTGTCAGCCTATCAGGAGAGATCAGACAGGTCTGTAGCTATAGCAACCAGTGCTGGCAGCCTATCAGGAGAGATCAAACAGGTCTGTAGCTATAACAACCAGTGCTGGCAGCCTATCAGGAGAGATTGAACAGGTCTGTAGCTATAGGGGAATGAGGAGCTGATGCACCCCTTTACAAGAGGGGATATCAAAAACAACAAATGGGGGGAAAGGGAACCCACTTTTTAATGTAAACTTTTTTTTAACAAAAACTTTAACATAAAAAGCAGCAATCCTTGTAGTGAGACAGCCCCTTTAAAGTTTTGTAACACATAATGTGCATGTTTCTGAACGGCATAATAACTTACTGTTTTCCCCCTTTTAAAAATCTAAAACCTTTTAGTAAATTTAAAAACAGGCAAGCTCACAAAAAACGGGAAGATAAAAATTGTTAATATAGGTATTTTTCCCTTACAAAACAGTTTCAAAAAGATGTTTCAAAGAGGGTGATCCTGTAGGAGTACAATTTCAGTACTCCATCCCATGTTCCCCCCTTTTGGGCAAGTTTATTATAAAAAAGCAGTAATTTAAACCTTCTCCCCCCCCTTTTTAAAACCGTCCATTCCCCTTTTTTCCCACCATCAGAAAGGAAAAGTGCCCTGAAATTTTAAAATAATTATTTCATGCATTATCTGTCGAAAACAAAATGTGAATGGCCTCTAAATAAAAAAAAAATCCAGCCGTTTTTCTTTTTTCCCCACAATAGTTTTCCTGCTGCTCCCAAAGAAAATCGGTTTGCCCAAATAAAATTTGGGTTTTTCCCAAAATCATTTTTTTGGGTTTGGGGGCCCGGGTGGGGCAAAGGAAAATTTTAAGGGACAATTAAAAACTAAAATTGTTTGGTTTTGGGTTTGCTTCCCTTTCAGAGTTAGAGCAGTTTCATAATTTTTCCTTTGGTTTGAAAGGCAAAAAAAAAGACAAGTCTTTTCCATCTAGTTCTTCCCTGTTTTTGCAAAAGGTGTTGATCCACGGGAAGGCAAAAACCCCCAATGAGGTAAAAACCCCAATTGCCTCATTTTGGGGGAAAAATTCCTTCCTGACTCCAATCTGGAAATTTCGAAAAATTTCCCGGGAACTTTGCCCCCTCTCCGGAATCCTAGCACGTAACTTGTTATTTTAAATTGGGCTCCAGAAAGAAACCCAAACCCCCTTTTTAAACTGGGTTTTTATTTGAATTCACCTGACAAGTCCCTCTGGCAGAAAAATTCCATAGTCTCACTGCTTTTAAACAGTAAAAAAATCCCTTTCTATCTCCTTTTTGTTTACAAAAAAGGCTCTCTGGTTAGTGACCACCTCTGTCTGCTCTAAAACCCGTGGCTAGTTATACTCTCCCCGCTTTTTTTTTGCTTTTTCTCAAATTTTTTTATTTAATATAAAAAAAAAATTTTAAATTTTTTAGGGTGAGAGTAAAAACTTTGTTCCATCCTGTCAGGTCTGCAGAGCACATATCTATGTATTTACATCAAAGGTAAAAGTTATCCCGCGCTAACCGTGTGCAGAAAGTTTTGGGGAGATGTATGTTTTTTTTTATCCACTAGAGGCCTTCTTCCCTCAAAAAAATAGCCCTGCCAGCTCACATTTTTTAGCCAGACCTTCTGTTGGAACAGTGTCATTTTTTTTTCACAAATCCTCGAAAAGCCCCCGTTACAGGCAAAGCCCGGGAAAAGGGCTAGTAAGGGGCTGAAAAGTTTAAACAAAGCTGTAGACCCCCCCACGCCTGCAAGCCAATAGAGGCGGTGAAAAAGAACTCTGTTAAATTTGTTTTAATTTTGCCTTTTTTTAATTTTTTCCCAAAAATTTAATAAAGGCCTATGATTTTTAAAAGGGGCAAAATTATAAAAAGGGAAAAAAATTTAAAAAATCAGCAGGGATGAGGGGGGCAGCATTAAACCCCTTTTCCTTTATGTCCTTGTGCTGTAAAAAGGAGGACAGGGATCATTTCTACCCCTTCCTTTTTAAAATTTTTCCCTCAAAATAGGTATGAATCTGCAAGAAGGATCAAGGGTATTGTTTTAAAAAAATCGGTGCGCCGCAAAACCCGCATGTCGGGCCACGGGCGCACACCAGTCCCCTCTTCCGGCTCGCTGCCGGTGACGAGTGGCCCGCAGGGCCCCCTTGCCGGGGTGCGGGTGCTTTTTATCTCAGGGAGCGAAAAAACCTTTGCTGGGGTTTTCTGCTCTTTTCCCACATCCTCTGCCGGCCCGGGCGTTTTGGGGTTTTTCCCTTTTCTGGACGTTTCCGTGCCACTCTGTGGGAAAATTAAAGGGCCCGGGTCGGGCCGGGGAATTTGGTTTTAATTTTCCGGGGGGCTAACCCTTTATTTCCCGGGGCACCTCCCTTTTTTCCCCCCATGGATCTTTAGGGGCATCATTTTTAGAAAAGGGGGTTCCCAACAGCCCCTATTGTGTCCCGTGAACCGTACCACTTGGGTTCCCCTTTTTGACCTCGAAACCTTTGGGGCCGGTCCCCCCTTCCTGCCTTTCCCCAATACGAGTTAGGGTGATTTTATTTTATCACATTTTGAGTTTGCAATAGCCAGCTCAAACCCCTTTTTCCCAGACGGCAAATGTCCAAAATTTAAAAAGTCCATTTTTTCAAATCGACGTCCCATTAAACGCAGCTCAATCCCCCAAAAAAAAGCAAAAAAACTGATTTTTTTTGGCCCGGTCCGGGTTTTAAATATTAAAATGTAGGTTTTTTAAAAAAATTAAAAACCAAAATTGCTATGGTTTTAAAAGGGGGTTGGTATTTAAATATACCCCCCCCAATAAATTTCAAAAATAAACCCCTTTACTAGGTAAAATTCCCCCCCCGTGCCCCCCAAAAAAAAAACCCCAACCCCCCCCTTCTTAAAAATTTTCCCCCCCTTTGCTCCCTCCCTTTTTTCACAATCTCTTCCCTCTCTGCTTTTTGCACATCCCAAAATACCAAACTCCTCTGGGCCCCATGGCCTTCCCCCCGCCCCCCTGGCTCTAAACCCCCCATCCTGTTTCCCCTCCCCTGTCTACCCCCCAATGGGCCCTATGCTTTTTGGGGGATTAACAAAGTTTTAACCCCTTTACGGGAAATCCCTTTTCACAGCATTACTTAAAATTTTTCAAAGAACGGGATAGCCATAAAATTTACAGGAACAAAATAAAACAAAAAAACATTGGGGGGGATTTCCAAAACGTGTGCAGAAAAATTATCGAAAAGGCCGGAGCTGGTTTCGTTTTTAGGGGCCCAAAAAATTCCCCCCCTTAGCGGTAGCTGACCTGAAGATTTTTGTTCCCTCCCGGGCCGGGCCCCTGTAAGTAGCCGGGTCCCGGTGTAGGGGCCCTGGTTTAAATTCCCCATGCCGCAAGTTTTCCCTCCTCTTTGCAGGGGGGCCTGGTTTAGCCAGGGCCTACTTAAAAGGGGTTGTTCACACGACTTTTTTGTGATCCGTTTTTGGTTTCCCAAAACGGATCTAAACAATTGTCATTTTCATTAACAAATTTCTTTAAAAGGTAAAACGCAATTTGCTGTTTCAAACAAGTGCGCCGATTTCGCTTTTTTCCCCGATCCCGCTTTTCATCCGTTTTTAAGAATTCACATGTCAATTCTTCTTTCGTTTTAAAGCAAGGGGAAATCCCCCTGGGGAAAAATGGAAATGGGGTTTTTTTTCATTCCCTAAAGCGGTTTAAAAAGTGCAAACAAACATTTTGGGGCCCTTTTGGATCCGCTTTCCGGGTGCCAAAAAAAAGCATCCGTTTAAAAAGCATTTTGATTTAAATTAAAAAAAAAATTTGAAATTAAAGTTTGGGGGTTTATTTAGGGTTTTTTAAATGTGTTAAAGTTTATATTTTTTTAAATTATATAATTCTAAATATAAATGAAAAAAAATTTTATATATAAATTTTTTAAAAAAATTTTTAAAAAAAAAAAAAAAAAAAAATAAACCCGGATAAATTTTTTTAATAAAAAAAAAATTAAAAAAATTAAATAAAAATAATTTAAAAAAAAAAACCCTACCAAAAAAATTTAAATTTAAAAATTTTTTTAAAAAAAAATAAAAGGTTATTTAAAAAAACCCCAAAAACCCCCTTGGGGATTTAAAAAATTAAAAAATACTTTCCCCCCAAAACATTTTTGTTTTAAAAAGACCCCTATAAAAAAAAATTTTTTTCCCCCCAAAAAAAAAGTTAATTAAATTTTTAAACCCCCAAAAAAATTTAAAAAACATTAAAAAACCGGTCCAAAAAACCCCCCCCCCCTTAAAACCCCTCCCCCAAAAAAACGCCATCCCCAAAAAATTGTTAACAACCCCTTTGGGCTTAACCCTTTCCGGGCGTGGCCTTTTACCACTGGGTTTTGGGGGGGGGTTCCCGTGGATCCATAACCCCCGGTCTTTACGGGATTTTCAAAACGGGCGCTTTTCGGCGCCCTACCTGTGTGCACTGCAAACCCCTAAATTTAAAAGGGGAAACCGTCACATAGGTTTGGGGGCCCCCCCTTCTGGGGGGACGCACAAGCGGGGTCAGGGCCTGCTTTTTTCCCCGGCTTTTGTCCCCTTTTTCTGTAAGGGTGCTGGGGTTTTTTGGGGGGATTTTCCCCTCAAATCTTTTCATGAGCAGGGGTTTGCCCCCCCCACCAAATGTAAACCCTTTCCCACTGACAGTTATTCCCCAATTTTTTTTTTCTACCTATTCAAAGTAAAAGGGTTTTTCAGTTGAGGTGGGCGTGGCTAGCCTCAGGTGGGGGGGGGTTTTTAAAAAAAACTTTACCTTTGAATGACCCCTTCTGGGTAAAAACTGCAGAAAATTTAGCATTAAAAAATGAAAAACCCCGCATTTTACAAAAAAGGGGCACGCGCTGGAAAACAGCAGGGTTTACCTAGCTTGTGCTGCCCTCAGAAGGGGGGCATAAAAATATGTAAAGAAGAACGCGTGATCAGTTGCGGACCCATACACTTTCATTTCCCTGCCGCGAACGGCCCGGGAAAAAAAGTGAAGTGAAACTTTCGCTGGGTTCAAAATGGGCAGGGGAAAACGGCAGGTAATCATAGGTTCTAGAGAGCTAAATTTCCATAATTACGGGGCATTTCGGGGCACATTGCAGTGCAATACCCCCCAAAATCGCCCCCAAGTAAGCACTGTAACAACCCAAACATTTAGTGGCTCATAGCCCCGCAGTGCGACATTACCCCCCAAAGGGCATAGCCCCCCTCGGCAATTGGAAAAACTCAACATTTACGCAAACCCAGGGAAAGTTTTGTCGGTTCCCCCAAAATTTTGGGCCTCTGAAAATTAATGGAACCTTTTCTACCAAAGGGATTAAAACAGTAACCCAAAAAATCTTACATCAAAAAAAATTCTATTATCAAAAACCCCCCGCTCCCAAATTTTTTTCAAACATTTTATTTGTTCCCCAGCCCCCTTTTTCATTTGTTGCCAAGAAAGGTTTGGGTTAATCTAAATTTTCCCCCGTATGAATATTACAAAAACCGAAGGGGTTACGATCAATTAACTTTTTAAAAAGAAAAATTTCCCTCGGAGCATTTTAGATCACCAAACTCAGTACCGCTCCACTCCCCAATCCCAAAAAATAATTTTAATTTAAAAAAAAAAAGATCCCGGGGGTTTCCCTTTTAAAACCCCCCCGCATCGCGGAAATTTTTTTTTAAATTACAAAACCAAATTTTTCGATAATTGCACCGACGTGCGATTTATTTTTAACGTAAATCCAAGTTTGTGCATTTTCGTGTGCCTTTCGTTATTCTTTTTTCTTTTCACTATTTGTGTTTTTCACAGTTTGCGGGGTGTCATTCTCTTGCATGGGAAAAAAATTACTTTTAGGAACGCGCGAAACCCCCTACAGTTTTTTCAAAAAACCATGTACCTTTTTTTTATAGTTATATAAGGCTTTCCCGGGGTTACAACGGGGTGGGGATGTAATTTCTCTTTAAGTTTTAAAGGCCCGTTTTACCAAAGAGATTTGGCCGCGGGGAAATTTGGCCGGGTCCAAATGCGCCCAGTTTAAACATGGTTATTTTGGAAACCGCGTTAATATTCAACGCGGCGGGGGGGTTTTGCCAACTCTCCTTCCATTTTTGACAGGGAGTCCCGCGCGGCGCGCGTGGTTTTTCCCCCTGCTATAATTTGAATGGGGAAGCCCCACTTGTGCCGGGACCACGCCACACCCCCGGCCGAAACCCCGGTTGGGGAAAAGCGAGTTTGCGGAAAAGTAGGGCGATATTTGGCCCCGGGGGCCGAACCCGGCGGCCAAATCCCCTGTGTGAAAGGGCCGAATTTTTTGTAAGTGGGAAAGTACATTTAGAAAGTATCTCCACACAAAAGGTTTTTTTTTTTTTTTTTAATTTCGGATAGTGTTTTGCTGTCTTGTGCCCTGTTAAAAAGATTTTACTAATTTTTCCCTCATGTGTCCTGTGGCATGCTGGAATTGTCATTTTACAGCTACTACAGCTGTGAACATTTAATAAAAGTCCCACACGCCCCATAAGTCTGTTTTGTAACTAGGGGACAGTTGTAAGTCGGAACGGTGTAACGTGGACTGCCTGTAGTGGAGATAAATACAACAAGCTATTTATGTTGTGCATGTTTGATTGACTATTCTTGACCTATACAAATGACAATATTCAGGTCTTAATCACTAATTACAACTAGTGGACTGTGATGGAATAGTCAATTTTCTTTTACTAATTAAAGGCAGGTAATGAAACATTCTCTTTTATTTGTATTCTTTGGTTGTTTAATTCTATTTTCTTTAAAGACCTGTGACTTTAGACACTGTGTTTAGTAAATCCTTATGTTCCCTGTGAAATACTAATTCTGGAGCATATTCTCTTATATTTCTGTGCTGGTTTGTCCCTTTATTATTCCTCCTAAAATTGTATTACTGAATCTGTCAGATGGGTGTTACCATTCCATGTTTTCAGCTAGAGAGACCCCCGGGACTGTCCAAGATGGGGGTGGCACTGACGGGGGGTCACGTTGTGTGAATTGTGATATAAAATATATATTATATATATAATATATATTTATATATATATTATATTATATATATTATATATATATATATAATTTATTATATATTTTTAATATTATAAAAATATTTTTATAAAAAGAAGAAGGAGGACATATATCTACATAAACAGCTGCTAGTGTACCAGGGATATCAGTTCTGCAATTGTTTTCAAAGTCTATAGATATATCTAAAGTAGATTGACAACAAATGATACATCTGAAGTACAATTTATAGCTTATGTTACCAGCTGTACTCTTGATCATTTAGATTGTAAAATAGTCTATGGTTTTGTTTTTTTACATTGACCCATTAAAAAGCTTCAATAGCTTTCTGCAGATCAAAGAGAAAAGTGACATTGTTTTTTGCTGTTTGTATCTTTTTACACAAAAATTTGGGTTTTATTTAAAATAAATAACAGTTGAAAAAATAGGATAAAACTATGTCATCCGATTAGGTAACAGTTTGAAGCAAAGTTTAAAGAAAAACCCGGTTGGCACTGTGCGGGTAGGGGTTGGTTTTTTTAGCTTGCCCCAATATACAACAAAAACTACTACTTGTCTCAAAAGCTTAAAAACCCTTATGATATATTCCACATAAATACAATTTACTGCAGTCTAGTAACAGTCATCACACCAGTATCTGAATATAACTAATATGAATCAAGCCGGTATATTAACATAAAAATTCTTCCTATCCAGACTTCCCTCTATTTCATGGACACAGAGGTAGATTGGTCCATTATAGCACCAGAGCATCTGCAGACTCTAATAAAAAAGAAAAAAAAATTGGGGCCCTAAAGGATCAGCAGAAGGCAACCCAATTTAGAGCCATTAATTTACTACTTAAAGGGGTCTTCTCACTACGCTAATTCACAGAGCTCTTCATAGTCAGTCCCACTTCCTGTTCAGGCTACAACGGTGACTGACATTTCAGCTCTGAAATTTCTAGCTGATCCTGTTAGAGGGACATTGCTTTTGAAGGGGTTTTAACAGCAGGGCACACGGCAACAGAGCTCTAAATGGTTAAAGTTTGTCAGTAAAAAACAAAAAAAGTCCTTGTGCGATAAACACAGCAGGAAGGGACCACCCTCCCGGGGCCAAAATCTAAGAGAGAGGGTAGTTAGTAAATTTTTGGCTTGTGTACAAGCAGTTTTAAAAAAAAAAAAAAAAAGCTCTAAATCGGAAGGGAAGCAAAATCAGAACAGAAATTTGGTAATAGTCTTTATTTACCTTTGCCTGCTTCCTAAACTAATCAATACGCTGAAAATTCTCCCTTAAAGGGGTTTTGCCACGATGTTGACGTGGGATCCTCCAAAATGGGTATTTAATCACTTTTCTAAATATATTTGATTAAAAAAATTGCAGACTGAGAGAGCTACAGGCTGCCTTACCTGCCTTGTTATTTAAAAGCTTCTATTAGCACGACCTGACAGGAGCTGTGGGGGGGGCTTTTCGCAGAGAAAGTTCTTTTTGATGAGAGGGGAACTAAGAAACTTTCAAGGCACCGGGTAAAATATGTTGTCTTTTGTTTACAGAATCCACTGTTGCAGTGTGATTATCTGAGTGATCCCTGTTTATTTATGGAAAGGAAACATGAAGGAATTTCAAGCTGGGTGTGGGAAAATGTTGTCGTTTGTATACAGATCCCCTAGTTTTGTTTGTTATTTGGTGAACATTTTACACAACCCTTTTGCATGGCTTTGTGCTCTGGCTGTGTCCCCCCTCTCCCCTCTTTTCTCTCTCTCCGCTCAGCATTGCTTTGTTTACATTTGCTTATTAGCAGATAAGGCACGTCCTGGCAAAACTACTTTAAGGATTAATGCACCAACATGCTATTAAAATATATAAAAATTATTAATAAGTTTATAATACAATTAAAAGTGGGCGTGCACAGGCACCAGTAAGGGAAGAAACAGGGAAATCCCAGTCCGACAATGCATAGACAGACATTTCTATATTACAGTTCCCCACCAGCAGGTAAAGACAACGCCAGTAACTTTACAACGAAGTATAAATCAATCGGGTACAATTCTGTCTATTGGACCTACCAGGTAGTAAATACCACAAATCATACAGGGCATCTTATTAAAAAATAATAAAATAAGACAACAGGTAATGTGTGTTCTCTTAACAAAACAACTTCTTTCAGGTCTAAATAGGCAGGGCTGTATTAACTACCCTGTTTCCCCAAAAATAAGACATCCCCCGAAAATAAGACCTAGTGCATTTTTTTTTTGCATTAGGTTTGGCTGCTTTGCGGATGTTTTGATGAAAATTTAAAAAAAATTAAACAGGTTGATGTTTTGTTCAACAATAAATGTGAATTCTTGTTCATGGAAAATAAGACCTCCCCTAAACATAAGTCTTAGCTAATCTTTATGATCAATAATTAATATAAGACACTGTCTTATTTTCATGGAAACAGGGTATATACTATATGTAGTCAGCTCTTTCTAAATTACCATATTCAACCAGTTGAGTGTCCTGAACCATGCAGCTCAGCGCCCTGACAAGCAACGTCTAAAGGCCTGTCAACAATTATTTTGGACAGAACCCACTATGGAAACGTCGTCAAGGAAATACAATTTGACAGGCAATTTTTTTCTATTAATAACTCTGTCTCTCAAGTACTGTATATGACCAAACAATGTACAGCTCCATATATATAAATTTATAATGTCCTCATAGCATTTCCCATTCCCCCCCAATCTGATTAAAGAAACTTCCTCTAGGAAACAAAATCGGGATACCCATAAGGTGATAAGAAATTCAGTGCCTTGACTGTGAAAAAAGTGACAACACCCATGCCTGATTGCCCAGCCTTTGAACTGGAGATCCCTTGTAAGGTGAGGGTTTGGGGTCCTAGCAACTAAGCACACAGTGATAAGACACTTAGGGCGACAGGTATAAACGTTGGCGCTGACAGGTCAGTTCTAAATCGCTTTAAGGCAGCGTAGAATGTGCCAGAATGTATGACCCCGTTTTCTTTGCCCGATCATACATACAGGGCAGTGGAAAAGACAATACCAAAAGTCTGGCTCAGGCACCTTTACCTGGTCTGTTTTTCTGAGGTCATACATACAGGGCCCGTTTTAGAGCCAATACCACAAGTCTGGTCGGCACCCCCCTTTACCTGGTCGGCTGTTCTTCTGCAGGTCATACATATAGGGCAGTGTAGACAATCACCACAAATCTGGCTCAGGCACCACCTTTACCTGGTCTGGGTGTTTTTTCTGCAGGTATACATACAGGGCAGTGTAGAGCCCAAAACACAAGTCTGGGTCAGGGACCACCTTTGCCCTGGTCTGGCTTTTTCTTCTGCAGGTCATAAAATACAGGGCAGTGTAAGAGCCAATACCACAAGTCTGGCTCAGGCACCACCTTTACCCTGGTCTGGCTGTTTTTTCTGCAGGTCACACATCAGGGACATTTTAGAGCCAATACCCCAAGTCTGGCTCAGGCACCACCTTTAACCCTGGTCTGGCTGTTCTTCTGCAGATCATACATACAGGGCAGTGTAGAGCCAATTACCACAAGTCTGGCTCAGGCACCACCTTTACCCTGGTCTGTTCTTCTGCAGGATCATACATAAGGGCAGTGTAGAGCCAATACCACAAGGCCCGGTCAGGCACCACCCTTTTCCCTGGTTGGAATTTTCTTCTGCAGGTCATACATTCAGGGCAGTGTAGAGCCAATTACCAAGTCGGCTCAGGCACCACCTTTACCTGGGCTGGCTGTTCTTTGCAGGTCATACATTTCCCGGGCAGGTTAGAGCCAATACACCAAGTCTTTGGCTCAGGCACCACCTTTACCTGGTTCTGTTCTTTGCAGGGCATACATACAGGGCGTGTAGAAACCAATACCACAAGCCTGGCTCAGGCACCACCTTTTACCTGGTCTGGCTGTTCTTCTGCAGGTCATACATACAGGGAGTGTAGAGCCAATACCACAAGTCTGCTTTAGGCACCAGCCTTTACCTGGTCCTGTCTTCTGCAGGTCATACAACAGGGGCAGTGTAGAGACAATACCACAAGTCTGGCTCAGGCCCCACCTTTACCCTGGTCTGGGTGTTCTTCTGCAGGATATACATACAGGGCATGTTTGAGCCAATAAAAAAGTTGGGTCAGGCACCACCTTTACCTGCTCTGGGTGTTCTAATGTTCTGCACTAGGTTGGCATCAACTCTAAAGTCTCTAATTGTAAGGAATGTCTAAAGATGCCAGAACACCCCTAAATCTTCCCAAGTCTACTAAAAGCTGTTTGACGCCAAAAAAACTGGCGGGAGCCCCTTCTACTTGTTGCCCTAGTTTCATATCCTGTGAATAGGTGAAAAGTGTTGTTTCTGAAAACAAAACCACTTTAATAGACCCACTCTGCATTTTGGATCTCTGAGCGGGATAATATGAAATGACTGGCACCAGTGTTGTGCTTTGCATTCAGTTCAATGACAAATTTTACCGGAATCCAAGCTGCTTGCTTCAGGTCAGTTCAAATTGAGTTTTGGCGCAAATCACTAAAAAAAAATCAACCCTAACCATTAGCTGGGGCCTACCCTAGGGAATTTTTTTTTTAATTCCCTTTTTTTAAAGGGTTTTTCTTTTAAAAGGCCCCCAACCCCCCCCTCAAGTGCAGTTTAAATAGCTCTAAGCTAACATTTTTTGGATTTTTTAAACGGGTTTTTAAGGATTAATTTAGCGTTCCTCAAATTCCCCAGTCTCTCCTAAATTTTGTTCTGGCCTCACTTCCACTCAGACATCCCCTTGCCACTCCAAACACAGCTTCACTTCCAGTCAAAGCCACTATTGTTAGTGATGTCAACGGGAAGTGTCACCACACTTGGATCGATCAGGTTAGACCAACTAGAAGTGACGCTGTGTTTGGAGTGACGAAGAGCGTGGGGAAATGCCCAACCGGAGGAAGAATAATTTTGACTAAACTAAGATGCAACGGGAAAGAAAATGTCGTAGACCAGAATTTTGGCTCAAGGGTATGATAAGGGGGGATACGAAAATTTAAAAGGTGCCCCCAAAGTCGAAAAAAAAATCCAAACCCTTTAAACTAAATTGGGGTTTGCGTTACCTTTTTTTTTGGTTAAGGCTAAAAAAAAATTGGGTTTTTCAAAAAACCCATAAACCTAATTTTTTCACAATTCAGTTGAATGAGGCCTTTCTTCAGCAACGCTAATTGGGACCAAGGATAAAACTGGATCCCTATGACCATGTTTAGCACATACACTGGAAGTCTTCTCAATTACAACTAAACATAGGAGAAAAATGTGATGCAAATGGAAAACTTTGTAATTAAAGGGGGTTTTCTCCTACAAGGGTTGCTGCTTTTTATTTTTAAAAATCTTTTCAAAAACAATCCTTTTTCAATAGTTCCATTAACCGGTCCTACCAATTCAAGTATCCCTCTTTTATGGGCGCACAGCCCCCAGGGCCCTATAGCAAAAAAACTTTAATCTCTCCGATTTTCTGCCGCATGGTTCTTAACTCAGACCCGGGGTTTCAACAACCAAACTGCAGGGTAGTAAAAACCATTAAAAACCCCCCGAACCAAAAAAGAAACCAAAAAAAAAAACTGGGTTAAAATGAATCGTGAGTGAGAAACCCCTTTTAAATTTTATGTCCCTTAGATCTCCGTACTTTAATTTTGTAAATGAACAAAGACTAATATTAAAAAAAATTTCAAAAAATTTAAAAAAACTCACAATCCAAAATTTTAAACAAAATTTCCCTTTAAAAAAAAACAATTTTTTTATAAATTTTTTGCAGAAACATTTTTCGCTATATCACTCACAGGACCCCTTCTTAAAAAAATCTTTGGGGCCGTTTTCCCAACTAAAAAATGTCCCCCTAATGAAGAGCTAGTCATCCTATTGATGCCATACAAATGGAATTTTCAGTATAAACCTAAACCAGCTGTTACGACATGAATTTTAACAACCCCTGGAAAAATTGTTTGTGAATTTTTAACAAAAAAGGTGGGTCTAGTAACTGCTTCAATCAGGCATTCTGATCTCAAGTCTATTGCCTCGGGGATTTTTCATAAGCAAAAGTAAAACTCTTGGGCCAAATAAAATATAAAAATGTGATTTTAAAAAAATTCCTTCCGGTTTTTTCCCCATGAAAACTCAGATCTGCAAGGGGACACCAAACCTAAATTACATTTATCTATTCTAATGAAAAACTTTTTAGGGAAAATTATAAAATCCATGAAAGATCATCTTGTAGGTTGATAACTGAACTCCAAATAAAATGAATGTATGTTAAAAAAAAAAAAAAAAAAGTCAAGTGATTTACGCTGTTTCCATCCCAAAATAGGGGGATGATTTCTAAATTTAATTTAGGACGTACGTGGTTTTGGGAGTTGCTGGGCCACCCCCAAGCGATGGTAGTTAAGCCACGCCCGGGACGGGAGTCTAAGTAGCCCCTGGTTTTCACCAGAGCCGCCACAAAGCGGGATGGACTTGTTTGGGGCTTTGGGGCCCTACCAGGTCGTACCCCTGGCGTGACTTGCTTGCGATGGCGGCGGGGGCCATACGTGGTACAGAATCGTACTCCAGAGACGTCGTCGGGGCCAGGCAGACGGTCAGGGCAGGCGGCAAACTGGCAAGGTCAGGAAACTTAGGGGTCGGACTGGTACACGGGTAATCAGACAGGGCTTCCAACACACTCTAGACTAGGTAACGCACACCAACAAAACGGGCCCGAGAGTGCGGGGGGCGTAACCCTTAAATAGGACCAGTGCCCGGCAATAGACTAATTACCGGGACGCTGGCCCTTTAAATCCAGACCAGGCGTCGCGCGCGCTCCCTAGGCAGCGGGTATGCGCGCGGCGGCCGGACAGACAGGATCAGCGTGCACCAGAGAGCGGACAGGTAAGCGAGTCGGCGCCGGGACCCGGGCAGCAGGGGAATGGTCGCGGGCAGCTGCGGCACCCGCGCCGGACCCCATTACAAGGACTCTTTGGAGAAACAGTAAGAGTCCTACTTAGCCTCCACTCAAACACAATGATCAACAGCTGTCCCTTGACACTGATAAGATGCGTTTACACACTGCGGTTTTGTGGCGGTTTTGTTGCATTTTCCACCTGCAGTACTGCACAGCAATTACACTGCCTTTATTATCAGCGAGCTTCTTTCAGTTATCGAAACTGTTTGGAAAGGTGTTACAAGTGAGTAGTGTTGATCGAACCGTTGAGAAAGTTAAGTTCGAGTCGAACTTCTCGATTTTTTTTTAGAACTCTAAACCGAACAGAACATTTTACGGTTCGTTCGAGTAAAGTTCCCATTTGCCATGCGCGTTCCACACGCCATTTTTAGTTTAAATTTTAGCTGCTTCCTGCACGTTTAGCGGCCATACAATCAGTGCAGAACACAGAGAAGTGTCAAAAATGTCATCGCTGAGGTGTTGGGCTCTCATTGGCTGCTAAAATCACATGACCCTATTATATGTATTTCACTGTATTCCCTTGTGAAACGCCATTTCCAGTTCACTCTCTGTACTGAACGGACTGCTCTGTCTGCTTGCTTTCATGCATGCAGGCACAAGATTTGTTTCTTAGCGATTTTAGACAGGAAAAGCTTCTATTTAGATTTGTCATGTAGTTAGTTAGGGGGGTATATAGCAAGTTTAGTTACTCATAGACAGCAATAGTTAGGGAGTTTGGTATTGCTGGCTGCATCTTTCCCTCACCCAGAAGCTGTTATTTGGCGACATTTGCAGGCTCACATAATGCCTAACTCTCATTAAAAACATAATCATACAATCATACTCAGTGCCCAAAAGTTCATTTTTGCAGTTTTAGAGGTTCAGTTACTGCATAATACACGGTTACTATATCCTATAGAAAGAAACCTATTTTAAATAGTGGTTGCTTGAAGAAAATTATTTTTTTTCTGTCGCTCTTAGAGCCAAATTTTCTCCACTAAGTTGTTCCACGTGTACAGTTTACTGTTATGGATGGTAATTACAGCTTCTCTTCACCTGTATAAAAATTAACCCGAACATCTTCTCCCATTGACTTTAATGGGGGTCGAAGTTCGACTCAAACATCGAACCGAACGCCTCAAAGTTTGCATCGAACTTTTTAGGGTTTGCTTATCACTACAAGTGAGTCAATTACTATGTTTATAATCCGCAAGATTTCAAACACAATAATGGATTATTCACTTCTTACACCTCTCCAAACAATTTAGATAACTGAAAGGAGCGTGCCGATAATAAAGGCAATTTACTTGTAGTGCAAGTGAAAAATGCACCAAAACCCCACCATGTGACAGCACCCATATGGAGAAAGCTATCAATCACCGGCATTGGGCAGGATATGCAAAATTTTCACCTACGAGTCCTATTTAGGATTTACTCCGTTTTTTGCTCAGAAATCCTGCAATAACCCATATAAATCTATATATCATGGAGCTGAGCATCTATCGCTCTATCATGTATCACTGTCAGATAGGGTGGCATAAATCGACTGACAGATTCCCATCAATCTAGACTTTACTGGAAGCCACTATAAAGGTCTGTCATAGTCTAGGTAAAAAGATATCACTGGTTAATAGACCTTTTAGTCCTGCACAGAAATAGCTGATTAATGCATCTATTTATTTCCATTGGAAAGCCTTTTCTTGAACCTGGGATATAGTGATATTTAAGAACAGGTAATGATAGTTTAGAAGTGGAATAAGTGGTCTCAGAGCAAAAAAAAAACAAAACAGAAAATCAGGGATTGTTTGGCTTAGAAAAATGTCACCTTAATGATGATTTTATTAATAAAATAGTCCAATAATATACAATATTAATGGATTCTGGGATGACCATTATTTGTTAAAAACAATAACGCTATGGAAAACTGGTAATTAGTTCAGAGGCTCCAAAATGTCACCAATATAATGCAAAATTAAGATTAAAGAACATGAAGCAGATACTATTCAAGATAAGCACGTCCTTACATATAACATCAGGAAGAGCTGCTGCAGGCTGGAAATCACTTTCTATAATAAGGGGTCATATTCTTTATATATAATGTACAAGAAATAGGGCCCTCACCTGGTGCCCAAAGGAGCTGCTGAACCCAGGCATGTAAAGAGTACTACAGGATATGTAGTACTGCACTGTACTGTAGAGAGGCGCTATCGCCGCCAATCACTGCATGTACCTCACTAATACATGTAAGAGCAGTACAGGACATGTAGCCCCGCACTGTACTGTAGAGAGGTGCTATAGACCACCAATCACTGCATGCACCTCACTAATACATGTAAGAGCAGTACAGAGCATGTAGTACCGCACAGTACTGTAGAGAGGAGCTATAGACCACCAATCACTGCATGTACCTCACTAATACATGTAAGAGCAGTACAGATCAGGTAGTACCGAACTGTACTGTAGAGAGGCGCTATAGACCACCAATCACTGCATGTTCCTCACTAATACATGTAAGAGCAGTACAGGACATGTAGTACCGCACTGTACTGTAGAGAGGTGCTACTAGACCGCCAATCACTGCATGCACCTCACTAATACATGTAAGAGCAGTACAGGTCATGTAGTATCTCACTTTACTTTAGAGAGGTGCTATAGACCTCCAATCACTGCCTGCACCTCACTAATACATGTAAGAGCAGTATAGGACATGTAGTACCGCACTGTACTGTAGAGAGGCGCTATAGACCACCAATCACTGCATGCACATCACTAATACATATAAGAGCAGTACAGGACATGTAGTACCGCACTGTACTGTAGAGAGGTGCTACTAGACCGTCAGTCACTGCATGCACCTCACTAATACATAATGCTATGGAAAACTGGTAATTGGTTCAGAGGCTCCAAAATGTCACCAACATAATGCAAAATGAAGATTAAAGAACATGAAGCAGATACGAATCCAGATAAAGTGCGGCCTTACATATAACATCAGGAAGAGCTGCTGGAAGCTGGAAATCACTTTCTATGATGAGGGTCATGTTCTTTATATACAATGTACCAGAAATAGGGCTCACAGCTGGTACCCAAAGGAGCCGCTCAACCCGGGCATGTAAAGAGTAGTACAGGACATGTAGTACCGCACTGTACTGTAGAGAGGCGCTATAGACCGGCAATCAAAGCATGTACCTCAATAATACATCTTTCCTTAGATCTCCATGTGGTGTGATTTACCTGTTATTCCTCCTTAAAATTCATAACCTGTCAGCTGTGTGTTACCAGTTTGAGGTGTCTCCCTGTATACTCTGAAATTGTCTAATCAGTGCTGACAGTCAGTATGTGTGCAGGGATACACCCTTCTGAAAACAGAAATGGTAACACCCCGCTGACAGATTCAGTAATACATTTCTAGAAGAAATAACACATGAAAAGCACAACACAGAGTTATAAGAGAAGATAAATATATCAAAGGTCATTATAGAGATCTCTCCCAAGATCTATTTATATCCAGAACAAGACGGCATCCTCTACGCCTAGAGGAAAGAGTTTCTACATAGACATAGAAAGGGATTCTTTACTGTTAGAGCAGTGAGACTGGGGAACCCTCTGCCAGAGGAACTTGTTGTGGTAAATTCACTAACAGAGTTCAAAAAGGTTCTGGATACATGTCTACATGTAATATTATAACAAGTTATAATGACCAGGATTCTGGAGAAGGGTCTGGATACATTTCTAGATGTAATAATATAACAAGTTATAATGACCAGGATTCTGGAGAAGGGTCTGGATACATTTCTAGATGTAATAATATAACAGGTTATAGGGACCAGGATTCTGGAGAAGGGGCTGGATACATTTCTAGATGTAATAATAGAACAAGTTATAGTGACCAGGATTCTGGAGAAGGGTCTGGATACATTTCTAGATGTAATAATAGAACAAGTTATAGTGACCGGGATTCTGGAGAAGAGTCTGGATATATTTCTAGATGTAATAATATAAAAAGTTATAGTGACCGGGATTCTGGAGAAGGGTCTGGATAAATTTCTAGATGTAATAATATAACTAGTTATAGTGACCGGGATTCTGGAGAAGGGTCTGGATACATTTCTAGATGTAATAATATAAAAAGTTATAGTGACCGGGATTCTGGAGAAGGGTCTGGATACTTTTATAGATGTAATAACATATCAAGTTATAGTGACCAGGATTCTGTAGAAGGTTCTTTATAGTTTTCTAGATGTATTAATCTAACAGGTTGTAGTGACCGGGATTCTGGAGAGGGGTCGCTGATCCAGGGATTATTCCAATTGCTAGATTGGAGTCAGGAAGGAATTTTTTCCCTAAAATGTGGACAATTGGCTTCTACCTCATGGGGGGTTTTGCCTTCTTCTGGATCAACACTATAGCACAATAGGCTGAACTGGATGGACATTTGTCCTTTTTCCATCTTAGAAACCAGGTAGCTATGTAAGATGCTCCAGAATTGTTATTTCATAGGGAACAAAGATGACTAAAACAGACGTGTCAGGAGACGTTACAGGTCCTCTCTTATAAAGCCACAGATAGTATACCAGAGTTTCCAAGCAATGGATTGCAAGTGTTATTTTATTGCAGCGCCATCTCCTCAGTGACGCGGTCTACACCTCTTGCCATACCAGCACCAGCCCATCGGGTTCCAGTATACAAGGGGGTTAGCTGTAATACATGTAATACCACCACACCTATTTGTTGCCTCTTATATGTAAATCAAAGTAAAATTAATGATTTTTAAAGTGAATACAAGTAATTCCTAGACTGTTTTAATCCCCAATCGGCAACAGCATGAGCCACAAAGTTACCAAGTCGGTAATCTATTCAAGCATTCAGTTTCAAGATTTTTAAACTCATTAGACCACAATTAGTTTCTGCAAATTCTATTTAAAGTGGAAATTGTCAAATTCTGCTAATACTTTTATGGAGATTTGATGGCAGGAAATCCTATTTGCATGTCTGCACGACAGGATCTAATCATTTGCAATTCAAACACCGAGAGATAGTTACATAAAATGTAATAAGTCTGTGGGGCCTTGGTTGAGCGGCACTGAATAAACAGCTGTAAAGCTAACTTTAAACTGCATATTGAGTGGTACTGTTGGATAGACATAAAGATGGTTGATTACTTCAATGGCTTCTCCAACTCAACCTGTAGAACTACTCTCATGTTATTAATTCACAGGGCCGCCATTAGAGGGGTACAGGCAGTACTCCTGTACCGGGCCCGGCCAGTCTGTGAAGCAAGTGGGGGCCCGCCGCCACCGGCAGGTACGTCCCCTTGCTTCATAGTAATAGTACAGAGAACAGGCCAATGGCCTGTTCTCTGTACCATGATGAGTGAGGCGCCATTGGAGAGAAAAAGACATGTCCCGCACATACTATGCCAGTGATGGCAAACCAGTAGCACGCGAGCCAAAGGTGACACGCCAATTCATTTTGGGTAACACACATTGTGCCATCTCCGCACCCAAACTTGGACTGGAAACCCCCGGTGGGCCCTGAGCTCAATGTCAAATTTTCACATAGCAGGCTAGATGGCAGTTCATCTTGCCCTTTGCCTTCACTGTCGGCTCCCCGCCTCCCAATGATACTTACAGTCTCGGCGGGGGGCCAGTGAAGACGCGATTGCAATTTCCTGCCCCCGAAGTGTCGCTCCCTCGTGTGAGCAATGCTGAGGTCAGAGGCGTAGCTTCAAGGTCCTGGGCCCTAGTGCAAAAAGTGAAATGGGCCCCCCAGCTACCATGTACCACTTACAAATACTGATCTCTACCTATGTGGCAGTAGGGCTTTTGGGCCCCCTCAGGCTGCAGGGCCCGGTAGCGACTGCTAGCTCTGCACCCCCTGTAGCTACGCCCCTGGCTGAGGTAGTAGAGACAAGCAGAAGTGCCGGCTTTAGGTAGGTCATACACACAGCCCCTCTCCATGTATCCAGGCCCCTGCTCTCGCCTTTGTCCACACTGGGACTTCCAACTCCTGCACAGTTTTTGGGCCAAGACACTCACACCCACACTGGCACCTATATGATGAAGGGGCCCTATTGCACACGTCAGAGCCACATTTAAAATGCCCCAGTGATGCAGGATACACATGTGATTACCTATGGCCTGACGTCCTGCAGACATAGGGCGACAGCTGTATACATGGCGGCCTGAAAATAATGGAGGCTGAAGATATAGGGGGCTGTGTATATACAAGGTGCTGTATATACATGGAGTCTTAAACAGAGTCTTATATATGGGGGCTTCATACATAGGGGGCTAAGGATATAGGAGACAGTGTACATATGGGGGCTGAGGATAAAGGGGACAGTGTACTTATGGGGCTGAGTATATAGGTCACAGTGTACATATGGGGGCTGAGGACAACGGGGGCTGTTTACATAGAGAGTCTTTTACTGAGCTGTATATACTTGGGGCTGATGATATAGTGGGCAGTGTATACAAAATAATGGATATTTCTAGATGTGACACAGCACTAGTTAAAGGTTTTTTTTTACGAATTTTGACACACCAACCTCAGAATTCTCATCATCAGTGTACTGTGCATCAATCTAACGTTGCTTATGCCTTTCTATAATTGTGGCTGAGGTTCTGTTCTGAACCTTCATTGTAAGTTCTGTTTGGAATCAAGGAACAAATTGTGCAGCAAGCTTCACTATTTTGTGGTTAATAGCAACCATGGCATGTAAGGGATTTGACAGAGGGGGGGTGCTCTATTTGTCTCCACCAACACTCTACTGAGTGACCATATGGTGCCGATGACCATCATGACAATTAGCAGGAGGCCTCACAATGGTTACCAGTCTGACGGTGATGGAGGCCCACCGCTGCCTGGAGGTAGTTAGTGCCTTACACACTGACTGGCATAACATATTGTAGTAAAGTCATATACTGCAATGTACTATAAGGCCGTGTTCACACGGCTTATTCCCGACGGATTTGTGAGCCAGATTGCGTTCACAAATCCGGCGTGAATAAGGGGCGGGAGGGGGGCGGGGCCGGTGCGCGGCAGGGGCGCCGCGCCCCGGCCCCATAGACAAATCATTATTTACGGCGCGTCCTCGCCGTAAATAATGTGAATGTCACTTTCTCCCCCCGCGGCGGATTCGCCGAGCGGGGAGGAGTGACGGAATCCACTGTTCTCTATGAGAGCAGTGGATTACCGTAATTACTCCGACGGATTGGCGCCGTACTGCAGCGCAAATCCGGCGCAGAGTATGGCGCCAATCCACGGCAAAATTAGCCGTGTGAACGAGGCCTAACAGTGATCAACTGATCAATGTTGCAGTCCAGTCCCATATTGAGACAAGCAATGATGCACTGGCAATTTTGCAGAATAGAGAGGTCTCTAATTTAATCATAGGTACACTTCAACTGTGAGAGACAGAATCTAAAAAAAAAAAATCCAGAAAATCACATTGTATGATTTTGAAATAATTAAATTGCATTTTATTGCATGAAATAAGTATTTGATAAAATAGAAAAACAGAACTTAATATTTGGTGCAGAAACCTTTGTTTGCAGTTACAGAGGTCAAGCATTTCCTGGAGTTCTCAACCAAGTTTGCACACACTGCAGCAGGGATTTTGGCTCCCTCCTCAATACAGATCTTCTCCAGATCTTTCAAGTTTCAGGGCTGGCGCTGGGCGAATTGAGTTTCAGCTCTCTGCAAATATTTTCGATTGGCTTCAGGTCTGGAGACTGGCGATTCCATTCGAGGACCTCAAAATGCTTCTTACAGAGCCACTCCTAGTTGCTCTGGCTGTGTGTTTTAGGTCATGGAAGAAGAAGGTTGTTGGCCAAAATCTTGCGATACATGACCCCATCCATCCTCTCTTCAATACGATGCAGTCGTCCTGTCCCCTTTACAGAAAATCACCCCTAAAGTATCATGCTCCCCCCAGTGCTTCATGGTTGGAACAGTGTTCTTGGGGTTGTACTCATCCTTCTTCTTCCTACAAACACAGTGAGTGGAGTTGATACCAAAAAGGTCTATTTTGGACTCATCTGACCACATGACCTTCATCCAGATGGTCATTGGCGAACTTCACACGGGCCTGGACATTTGCTGGGGTGAGCAGGGGCAACTTGCGTGCCCTGCAGGATTTTAATCCATGACGACATAGTGTGTTACTAATGGTAATCTTTGAGACTGTGGTTCCAGTTCTATTCAGTTCATTAACCAGGTCCTCCCGTGCAATTCTGGGCTGATTCAGAAACATCCTTACCCCACGACGCGAGATCTTGCATGGAGCCCCAGACCGAGGAAGACTGACAGTCACCTTGTGTTTTTGTTCCATTCCCTAATAATTTCCCAATAGTTGTTGCCTTCTCACCAAGCTACTGCCTATTGTCTTGTAGCCCATCCCTGACTTGTGCAAGTCTAAAATTTTGTCCCTGGTGTCCATAGACAGCTCTTTGCTCTTGGCCACGGTGGAGAGGTTGGAGTGTGATTGATTGTGTGGCCAGGTGTCTTTTATACAGGTAACAAACAGGTGCAATTAATATAGGTAATGATTGCAGAGTAGGAGGGCTTCTTAAAGAAAAACAAACAGGTCTATAAGAGCCAGAATTCTTGCTGGTTGGTCGGTGATCAAATACTTAGTTCATGCAATGAAATGCAAATAAATGATTTAAAAATCAAAGTATTGTCTAGACTGGATATAATTACAGCAAAGTGCACCCATCGCCTTTTAGCTATTGGACACAAAGCTGTAACATCAAACCAAGCTCTAAACTATGGATTCATGGATATGCAAAAAATGACCATGTACAAACTAAAATGTTTTAAAGGGGTTGTCTCACTACATTGATTCATCTTACCTCAGTCCTGTTTTCTTGGTTTCACTTTGAAATTCAGGGAGGTATTTACTGGCTTCCACTAGGCTGCAGTAGAAGCCAGGTCTGTAGCTATAGCAACCAGTGCTGGCAGCCTATCAGGAGAGATCGAACGGGTCTGTAGCTATAACGACCTGAGGAGCTGATGCAGACCATACAAGAGGGATATCTAGGAATAGGTAGGACTCTGTTAATGGACAAATATTGCAAAGTGACTTGTTTTTGCAAGATCTTTAATATAAAAAGCAGCAATCCTTGTAGTGAGACAACCCTTTAAGTCATTAAAATTTGGACTACTGAAGAAACCTGGTAATGTAATAACATATAGATGTGACCCTACAGAAAAGTCATTAGGGGCACACCAGAGGCAGCAGTATTCTTCCATAGGCCTCAGCCCTTTGTCTTAGAGATGGCCGGGAGCTTTCTGTTTGATGGTTGCATGTGGGACTATCTCAATGACAGTAAACTTTACAAGAATGTCACATGCAATTTGGCAGAGAGAAATGATTTGAAGTCAAGATTTCAGACTCTCCATCCGTGCAGATTACATTAACCGAGCCTGCTGAGGAAGGAGTATGAATGAGGGAAGCCTGTGTCAGGGAACAGCTGGGACTACTTGCTTGAAATTCATTCAAATTAGTTGGCTTAGAACTAATAGTATCTGATTTACAACTACATATCTGCTGACATATCTGCGTCCACACAGTTTTTTCTGCTATTAGACCAATGATGACCTTGTCAAGTACTCATATAAAAAATGTGCACATATTATCTAAAAGCCAGTCTCACTCCCTTTGTGATTGTACCCTGTTTCCCCGAAAATAGGACAGTCTCTTAATTAATTTTTGCTCCTAAAGACGAGCGAAGACTTATTTTTAGGGGAAGTCTTATTTCACATTCATTGTTGAACAAAAAAATCAACCTGTATTAATATATTGTAGTGATTACAACACAAACATCAGCATAAGCAGCCAAACTCTGAATTGCACAAAAAAAACTCACTGTCTCATTTTCGGGGGATGCCTTATTTTCGGGGAAGCAGGGTAGACAGGTTAGGTTTGTGACCCAATTGATCCTCTAATATTCCACAGTGAAGTTATTAATGATTTCCTCCACTTTCAATGTAAAGACACTCTGGGATGAAAAATATGTGGTTAAGAAAGTGGTTAAACCTCTGTAATAGGCAAACAGGTAAAAAAAAAAAAAAGAAAATCACAAAGAGCTTCTAGAAAAAAGACAAATTCTTAGCACTGACCTAATATTTTAATGGGTTTTCCCATTTCAGACATGTGTCATATGCTTCATCTCCTAAATTTGAACCTTAAAGGAGTTGTCTCAATATGCTGTTTCACAGAGCCACAAGCAGCTTTGTCAAATAGTCTAAAGAAAAATGGGAATCTAGCAAGAGAACAAAGAGTGGGATATCTAGGAATAGGTTGGACACAATTAATGGACATATATTGCAAAGTGACTTGTTTTTGCAAGATCTTTAACATAAAAAGCAGCAATCCTTGTAGTGAGACAACCCCTTTAAGAGCAGCAGTAACAGGGGACCTGCAGCCTTAGAAAAGAATCTGAGTCTACTTGCAGCAGAAATGTTTAGCTGTGAATCTTACCAAGGATTTGTAGGAAAAGTGCTACACGAGAGTTGTGAACGTATTTTGCAAACTACAGATTTGAAAATCCATGGCATGCTCAATTTTTCCTGCAGAAAATGTTTGCAACACGTGGAAGAGATTTTACAAATCTAATGCACTTGACTGCAACTATAATCTGCTGCAGATTTTATCTGCACAAACCTGCAGGCAACATGTACAGCACTGAATTAGCCATAAGGATCTTCCTTTTGTCCACTCCTCTTCTGTATCTGCATCCAGGTTATTGGCAAAGTCAAGGACATTTATGGTTTCCAATATTACTTCTATTCTACTCAAGACGGGTGCTGACCTCTCTTCCTTCCTAAACTCCTGACTAGGTAACAGCTGCCTCATATTTCAAGTTCTCTTGGTTTTTTCAATGTATCTACTTTCTACTGTATTGTGAAGCCACATAAGGTATCACTACTGATTAGGTTTCTTCTAATCTCAAAAGCATTTGGATTAGCATCAATATTTGATACATTTTCTTTTAAGCCAGGGGAGCCAAATTCATTTTTTACCAAAAACTACATCAGCATTACGGTTGCCCTCAAAGTGCTTTGGAGTGTGGCTAGAGGGCCTGGGTATGGCTGTCAGAACTGAGCCACTGCCTGATAGTTGCTTTACAGAGCAGTGTCCATTGGACAGTTGCCCAGGGGCCCCACAAGCATAGGGGCCCCAGGTGGTGAATGCATGCCCCAAGAATCCAGGGCTTGGGCGTTGGTTCCCTGGGTTGGCTCTGCTTATTTACTGGTTAAAAAGCATGGTGGGAGCAAAAGGCTTCCTGCCCTGCCAATTAGTCTTGTAGGCTGTAGGTGACCCTACATAGGCGGCATGATGATGTTAGTGTACTAAAGGGTGTTTAGAGGCATGGCCTCATATGGTGCCATGTTTGTACATGCCATGGCCTGGTATGATGTCATGTATTTGGGCAGGGCCCACTGCACTGCTATGCTCAGTGGTTCATAATGCTATTAAGACAGGAGGTGAGTGCTGGAGCTCTGAATCAAATATGGCGCCCACTCCCTGTGCTGGCTGTGTCCACCATGTTGGTCCTTTTGCAAACCGATCGTGCCCATCCCTGCCTGTTGTGTCTATGCTCTCAATGGCCACATATAACGATACTGAGAGCGGGATTTAGTCCTCAGGCTTTGAGCTTGATGTGTTTTAAGCCATGCACCCATAGGCCAACTACATCCTATCTCTTCATATGCTAATGATACATTCAAAATAGTATTTTTACATACTTATTAACAACACCTACTTGTATGAGGAATTGCTCGCTATGTAGCCTAATGCAATGCAATAACCAAATCACATCCTTTAAAAGCACAGCCACAGAGATATAGATAAGATAAGGGCTGGTGGGTTATGTGCCCCAGTGGACAATGAACTGCTACACTGCCTTGGCAGGGGAACTTAGATACAGGGCTAGAGTAGCAAAATGAGTCTGCTCTGGCTGAAGGAAAACCTTGCTACAACTGTGATTAACCAGTCAATGCTTAAAGGGGTTGTCTCACTAGAAGGATTGCTGCTTTTTATGTTAAAGATCTTGTAAAAACAAGTCACTTTACAATATGTGTCCATTAACAGTGTCCTACCTATTCCTAGATATCCCCTCTTGCATGGACTGCATCAGCTCCTCAGGTCGCTATAGCTACAGACCTGTTTGATTTCTCCTGATAGGCTGTCAGCACTGGTTGTTATAGTTACAGACCTGGCTTCTACTGCAGCCTAGTAGAAGCCAGTAAACACGCCCCTGAATTCAAAATGAAAACAAGAAAACAGGACTGAAATCAGATAAATCAATGTAGTGAGACAATCCCTTTAAAGGGGATGTACAGTTCATAGCGAAATTAAATATGCTAGTGTAGCCCATTAAAATAAAAAAAAACCCGTACTCACCTTCCTCCGCACCAGCACTGGCTCTCCACGGTCTTCTGTTTGCTTTTTGTCCTCTTCCAAATGGGGACGTCACCGCTGCAGCATAAATCATGAGTCTCTGGTTATATCACCCTTCGAAGCTGTTCATTTTGAATGGTGATGTAAGCGGAGGTAAGTGACAACCAATCCGCGCCTGCGCAGTGACGCCCCATTTCGAAAAGAACAGAAGGTAGACAGAAGACTGTGAAGACCCAGCACAAGAACGAGGGAGCAGGGGAGGATAAGCATAGGCTTGTGTATTATTGGGCTAAATTGAATTTTGCTATGAAATGGCAAATGTGGCCTTTGGCAACATTTTCCATTTCCGGACTAGAATAAGTGGCGGTAACTTTGTGGCTCCTATATGAATGGTCATTTTGGGCCACATGTATGAAAACTGTTTATGTCTAAAACTCACTTTTTTGCCCATAGTAACCTGTGGGCAAAAAAGTGAGGTTTAGACCTAAACAGTTTTCATACCTGTGGCCCTTTGTTTCTCAGGAGTACACATACCTCAGGGCTACATTTGAGGTAAAATAGCTTTTCCAAATCCTAATCAATGCACGACCTGCAGAAATTATCATACAACAGACTGGTAAATCCATAACCCATTACCTGAACACAAGTGGAAAGCTCTACCGTTATAGAAATATAAATTCCATTGACCACATAATGCATTTCTTTGCTTGTTATTGACTCCCCACCGCTTTCATGATCCTTGTACAAAGTGCTGAGATATCCCCCAAACAGAATCTTTTAAACTCACGTGTGCAGATGCAACGTGACATGTAGTGATGTAGTGACATGTAGTGATCTGCTGGCTGACAAAACATTGAAAGACGAAGACTGGACAGCTTGGCGGCTCAGTGGTTAGCACTGTCACCTTGCGGCACTGGAGGGCTAGGCTCAAATCTACCAGGTACAACATCTGCAATGAGTCAGTATGTTCTCCCCATGTTTGTCAGGGTTTCCTCCAGGTATTTCAGTTTCCCCCATACTTCAAAAACATACAGATAGGTTAATCTGGAATTTAGTCTTTGATCCTTAATGAGGACAGGAAAAACACATACAAAAAAATTGGACATTACTTACTCAAAAAACACTGCAATTTTTTGGGCCATATTCACAGCTCCAGGGCTGGACTAGACTGAACCCAGTAGCAGGCAGCTCCAGCCTATATGCTACCTGGGAAAATTAACAGGTGCAGCTAATTGCTGAGCAGCAGCTCACACACCCCACTGCTAGGGGAACAATTAGATGATACAAAAACTGCACCTTAATTTAATACCTGTTCACACCAGCATGCAGAAAAGACACAGTATAATGCATTATAAAGTGGCTTTTCTGCATGCTGGTGTGAACAGGTATTAAATTAATGTGCAGGTTTTTTTTATCATCTAATTGCCCAAAAAATTGCAGTGTCCAATGAGGACAGGGACTAATGTGAATGATGACAACCCCTGCAGAGCACTGTGAAACATAATGGTTCTATATAACCAATACCTGACCAGGCACATTTTTCTTTTCCATAGGTCACGCAGGCTTCAATACTATAACGCTTTCTTGTACTCAGTTGTTCTACTAATTTTTTTGGGTAGTTAGGCTTGGTTTTTATATTTTACAGTAAATTTTCCATCACGGAAATTTCTATATAGTTGAGGCCTCCTGCCAGTCTGTATATACAGCACCCATTGAGTACTGTATATACAGCAATTGGGAAGGCAGGGATGGTAATAAACCATCTCTGTCTTCTCAGTGGAGAGGTTGGCTATTATATTGTGATACCCCCAAAGTACAAATTAACAAATTATAGAGGTAAATTTCCAAAAACGCCTAACGATCATAAGCACAAAGGATTTGGAAGGCAAACTAAATAATTAAAATATAACCTTTATTTAGATACTTAAAACTGGGAAAAGATCAATTCCTCAAATACTATTATTGACCAGAGCCGCTGAAAAGACAAAATGACGTGAATATGCCATACAAATCTAATAACGATGTTTAAAATAATATCAATTGTGACATCATGCATAGGGACAAAAAATTATTGGGTTATGGAAAAGATTAATGCATAGACGATTTCATGGGTCTAGTAGAATGATATAGTCAAAATTGTCCTATTACAACCCTATCTCTAATACTGACCTTTATCTACAACCCAATATACGGGGCAGAACGTCCTAATAAGGACGACCCCGTCCAGAACCTGACCCTGTTTAGATCAAATATTACCCTATATATCAAGAAACACATGTTTAAATTACATGCATAAGTCCCACATTACCTCAGTCCCAACATGTTTCGGTACCTACCGCTACCTCTTCAGGGGATAGGTTGGTAGGCTGTAAAAAAGTGGGACAACACAATAGAAAAAGAAAAAATTCTATAAGTGCACACAGACACAGACAGCCGGCTCTCCACCCGCACAGCGGCACAATTAGTGTTCCAGAATGTCCATGCAGAGAAAAGCTGCCAGCACCCTGGTGTATATAGTCAACAGTCTAGAAAACCAATGTTTGCTCTGCACATCCAAAAAGTTTTTTCTGAGACCTGTATGAAAAAATTAAAGGGGCGCTCTGATTGGTTGCTATGGGAAACAAGGAAAGTCTTAGACCTAGGCCAGCCTCTAGATGTGCAAAGCTGGTAGAGACATCCCCCAGCAGAATGCGGCTGTCTTCGCAGCTAAAGATGAACTAGAGATATTTTGCAAAGAAGAACGGGCAAAGTTCCAGAATTTCCGCCGATTCTTTGCACAATATCTATAGCTTAGTTAGATTGATTGGGGAACGTTTGTAAACAGCAGTTTTCAAGTCCTGCCACAGATTCTTCATGAGATTTAGGTCTTGGCTGTGATTGGGCCATTGTAACATATGAATATGCTTTGATATAAACCCTTCCATTGTACCTTTGGCTCTATGTTTAGGGTCGTTGTCCTGCTGGAAGGTGAACCTATGCAGCAGTCTCAAGTCTTTTATACCCTCTAACAGGTTTTCCTCCAGGATTGCCCTGTGCTTAACTCCATCCATCTTCTCATCAGCTCTGAGCAGCTTCCCAGTCCCTGTCTAAGCAAAGCCTCCACCAGCATGATGCTGCCTCCACCATGCTTCACGGTGGGGATGGTGTTTTCATGGTGATGTATAGTGTCGGCTTTCCTCCACACATAGCGTTTGGGATTTAGATCTCATCTGAGCAAAGCCCCTTCTTCCACATGCTCATTGTCTCCCCTACATAGCTTTTGAAAACTGCAAACGGGACTTTTTATGGCTTTCAAAAGCGGCTTTCTTCCTGCCACTCTCCCATAAAGGCCAGACTTGTTGAGCATACGACTAATCGTTGTCCTGTGGTTCTTCCCCCTGAGGTGTGGATCTCTGCACCTCGTTCAGAGTGACCCTGGGCCTTTGACAGCTTCTCTACTTAGTGCTCTCTTTGTCTGGGCCATCAGTTTAGGTGGTTGGTTAGCAGTTGTGCCATACGCCTTCCGTTTATGGATGAAGAATTGAATAGTGCTCTGTGAGATGTTCAGAGCTTGGGCTATTTTTTTTTTTAAAAATCTAACCCTGCAATACACTTTGCCACAACTTTGTCCCTGAGCTGCATAGTGTGTTCCTTGGTTTTCATGATGCTGTTTGTTCACTAATGCTCTCTAACGAATCTCTGAGGCCTTCACAGAACAGCTGTAGTTATACTGAGAAGAAATTACGTACAAATGTACTCTATTTACTAATTGACGTCTAAAGGCAATTGGTCACACTGTATTGTATTTAGTGGATTCAAAGTACAGGGAGGCCGAATACATATTTACACCACACTTTTCAGTTTTTTAATTTGTAAAAACTTGAAAAAGCATGTATAATTTTCTTTTCAATTCACCAATGCTTGCTACTTTGTGTTGCTCACATAAAATATCAATAAAATACAATGAAGTTTCTGGCTGTAACATTTCAAAATGTGGAAAAGGTCAAGGGGTAGGAAGACTTTTGCCACCCACTGTTTGTATTCGGAAGCATGGTTAATCTCTTCGGCGCATGCGCTGTATGTGGAATATGGAATAACAGAACAGTTAGTATACACTTGCACTGGATGTACAGGTAACACCATGTGAGGGTATTCTATTATGTTTTTTCAGTGTTTTATGTTGTTAGAGACCGTAAAGATATCATTTGGTATAAATGAGGTTAATACACTTCACTGTACACATTGCAAACGAGGCGAGAGCTTCAAAATGTTACAGGCATGCTACACCACCACTTTGATTGAATTGATCTCTGTGTGGAATATGATGGAGTAAACTGTGGACTTTGTAAACTGTTCACCAACACAGATTTTTCATTCACATAGGGCCTCATGTATGAAAACTGTCTAAGTCTAACTTTGTCTTGTCGCCCATAGCAGCCAATCAGAGCGCCCCTTTCATTTCATATAGTGCTGTGAGGGACGCTCTGATTGGTTGCTACGGGCAACAAAGAAAGTCTTAGATCCAGTTTTCATCTATGCCCCCCATAGTATTTTGAAAAAGATGAAAAAAGAGGGAAATAGTGTTTGCCATGAAGACTTAAAGGGGTTGTCTCACTACATTGATTCATCTTACCTCAGTCCTGTTTTCTTGGTTTTATTTTAAATTCGGGGGCGTGTTTACTGGCTTCTGCTAGGCTGCAGTAGAAGCCAGGTCTGTAGCTATAGCAACCAGTGCTGACAGCCTATCATGAGAGATCAAATAGGTCTGTAGCTATAGCAACCAGCGCTGGCAGCCTATCAGAGAGATCAATAGGTCTGTACTATAGCAACCAGCGCTTGGCAGCCTATCAGGAGAGATTGAACAGGTCTGTAGCTATAGCAAACCAGCGCTGGCAGCCTATCAGGAGAGATTGAACAGGTCTGTAGCTATAGCCAACCAGCGCTGACAGCCTATCAGGAGAGACTGAACAGGTCTGTAGCTATAGCAACCTGAGGAGCTGATGCAGCTTATACAAGAGGGGATATCCAGGAATAGGTTGGACACTGTTAATGGACACATATTGCAAAGTGACTTGTTTTTGCAAGATCTTTAACATAAAAAGCACCAATCCTTGTAGTGAGACAACCCCTTTAAGTTTGAAGTGCAATATGAAAAAAAAGTATGTTTTCTATAAACAGCTTGAAGTGATTTTTGTGATGCCAAGGAATATGGTTGTTTTGCAATAGTGACTCACGGGAACTTTATGCCTTGCCATTGATGACAAAACCTGTGTGAATAGTGTTCTGTTAATACAGGTCATAGTATACATAATGGGCTCTCTCTGTTCTGTACAGAGTGCAATGCATTGGCTGATCTATGTGTGTTTTATGTGCTTCTTTTATTTGTTTCTGGATACCAAGAGACATCTGCACTTGAAATTTAAAAGCAGGAGACGAAGCCTTTAATAAATGTTCCAAAATGAGAACATTGATCCTTAATATCCTATTGCTGTGCTGAGACGACCTCTTAACTTTACAAGTCTGAAGCCAGGATTACTGAGAGATTGTGATGATCACACGTATCCTTACGATTTATCCGATTTAACTCTAGTTCATTGTCGTTATGGAGATCTTGTGTGACTCCAAAAACAACATCTAGGGCGCCATGGCCCAATACGCAAACACCCTTTTTTTTGGTCTATTTTGCGGCAAAAACACTTTTGACACCATATTATCAATGTAAATGAACTGTCACACACCAAAAGTCGGCGCATTATACTCCGGATACGATACATTGTAATGCACCTAAAAAGCGCATTACATATAATAGCAATGATACACTGTGCGCCTCCATAATGCAACGCCTATTGAGGCGCATTACATACACTCGTAATGATACATTATGCGCCTCCATAATGCATTTCTCCTATTGTGGCGCATTGCTTACACTAGTAATGATACATTATGTGCCTCCGTTACACAATGTGCCTTGAGAGGTGCATTACATACACTACCATTGATATGCTATGTGCCTTGATAGGTGCATTACATACACTACCAATGATACACTATATACCTTGATAGGGGCATTACATATACTACCAATGATACACTATATACCTTGATAGGTGCATTACATACACTACCAATGATACACTATATACCTTGATAGGTGCATTACATACACTACCAATGATACACTATATACCTTGATAGGGGCATTACATACACTACCAATGATACACTATATACCTTGATAGGGGCAACATTACAAATACTAAAAACACACAACTGGGGGGGGGGGGGGGGGGGTACCAATGATACACTATATACCTTGATAGGTGCATTACATACACTACCAATGATACACTATATACCATGATAGGGGCATTACATATACTACCAATGATACACTATATACCTTGATAGGTGCATTACATACACTACCAATCAATAAGAAATACATCACTACCATGATAATACCTTGATAGGGGCATTACATACACTACCAATGATACACTATATACCTTGATAGGTGCATTACATACACTACCAATGATACACTATATACCTTGATAGGTGCATTACATACACTACCAATGATACACTATATACCTTTATAGGTGCATTGCATACACTACCAATGATACACTATATCCTTAATAGGGCGAAAAATACAAAAAACATACATACTACACACCAATGATAACTAACACCCCTACCTGTACCCCTTGATAGGGGCATTACATATACTAACAAACGATACACACTAAATGCACTAGGGGATTTACACAATGCCCTTTTTTAGGTGCCACATTTTTTTATTTGATGGGCTTCATTTTTATTCCCAATGCGCCTTTTAAGGCACATTATGTTTACTACACAAGGTTTACCTGACGGCAGATTTTTGAGAGGATCAGACTTTCTGGCACGCTTAACACTGATTTAATGCACCTAAAAACTGCCACGGCGCCACCGATTCTCGAACATATCGCCTCTAGTTCCTACACGACCAGAATATCAGCGGCATGTGTTCACATGTATCAATGTATTTGGCGATTTTAATTCCTACAAAGCCTCCAGAACAACCCTGCTCACAACTGAAAGCAAAATTGGAAATGCTGTCCTCACAATTTTCCAGAAAAGCAACCAAAGGTGTTTGGCCTGTTACTTTAATATCTCAGAATATAAAGGAAATATTTAGGAAAAAACAGCTGTCAAATGTCTCTTATAAATTATAAGTAAAGAGAACCTGTCACCTTGAATGAACGGTCGGATTTGCTCCCATCGTGTTACAGAGCTGAGCAGACGGATATATAGTTTTCCATAAAAAGATTCAGCAGAAGGTGTAACTTTTTTATTCAAATATCTGCTCCTTCTGTACTTGGGAGTCCAGTGGGCAGTCTTAATAGTGATTGACAGCCTACCCTGTATGAACATGTATACAGCATTAGCAGTAACTGTGTAGGACTGCCCACTGGACTCCTAAGCCAGAATAGGCAGAGACTCAGGGCCACATGTATGAAAACGGTCTAGGTCTAAGACTTTCTTTGTTGCCCATAGCAACCAGTCAGAGCGCCCCTTTCATTTCATATAGTGCTCTGAAAAAATTAAATGGGCGCTCTGATTGGTTGCTATGGGAAACAAGGAAAGTCTTATAACAAGACAGTTTTCATACATGTGGCCCTTAGATGACAAATGTACAAGTTATACTGAATCTTTTCCTACTAAATTATATGTAAATGTGATAAGCTCCTCCTGCTCTATACTATGAAGGCATATCAGGCTGCTCATTTAATGTGACAGATTCCTTTTAAGGTTTACTGAAACATTACAAAAATGTTGGCATATTCCTATGATTTTATTGTCAATATAGCACAGTACCCGAGAGACTAGGATTTATTGAACGCTATACTGCAGTTTGGCAGGATTTAAAGGGGTTGTCTCACTACAATGATTCATGTTATCACAGTCCTGTTTTCTTGGTTTCATTTTGAATTCGGGGGCGTGTTTACTGACTTCTACTAGGCTGCAGTAGAAGCCAGGTCTGTAGCTATAGCAACCAGTGCTGGCAGCCAATCATGAGAGAGTAAACAGGTCTGTAGCTATAGGCTGCCAGCACTAGTTGCTATAGCTACAGACCTGGTCCATCTCATGATAGGCTGCCAGCACTGGTTGCTATAGCTACAGATCTGGTCCATCTCATGATAGGCTGCCAGCACTGGTTGCTATCATGAGATGGACCAGATCTGTAGCTATAGCAACCAGTGCTGGCAGCCTATCAGGAGAGATGGACCAGGTCTGTAGCTATAGCAACTAGTGCTGGCAGCCTATCATGAGAGATTGAACAGGTCTGTAGCTATAGTGACCTGAGGAGCTGATGCAGCCCATACAAGAGGGGACATCTAGGAATAGGTAGGGCACTGTTAATGGACATATATTGCAAAAGGACTTGTTTTTGCAGGATCTTTAACATAAAAAGCAGCGATCCTTGTAGTGAGACAACCCCTTTAAGTCCACTTCTGATTAATCATTCTAAGGCTAAGTACTTGCATTCATCACCCATTGCAAGAAAAAACTACGTTTTTACTGGATGCTGGTGTTTGAAATACCATAGGTTACTGCACTATTCTATATCTCTATTTGCATCCAATTTTGCCCTCCATCATGTTATCCAACCCTATGATCAAGTTTAGCATTTACACCAAGCATAGATTTAAAGCATGAGGTAAACCTGGCCTTGCCTTCCTATGACGTTCTGCTCTGTGTTGTATTAAAAGCAGAGTGAGCAGTTTCTGGGAAGCGCTGAGTATGTTACTGCAACACAAACCTCCCACTCTGCTCTATGGGGTAAAGTTTCCCCTTGAAGAAAGACGTATATGTCATGCACTCCCCCTGGAAAAATAAACAAAAACATGACAATAAGCTTCAGGGAAGAAAGTTAGTTCTCTGGTGATACCTATTGGAAACAGCAACCCTTAAAGGGGTTTTGCCGCCATCTCATTTCATACCTCCTGCATCCAGCTCTTCAGCTCTGTGTGCTCAGAAGGGGGCGTGTGTGATTTGTTTGAATTGCACATCATGTGACCCAGCAGGATGACATCACCAGGCCTTTCCTCTCTCTAGTCAAAGAAAGGTCTGTTTATGTAAAGCATTGTGAGTAGCTGAGAGGTAAAGTTGTTGTCTACAGGCACAAGGGTCCTTGGTTCAAATCCCTGCAGGAATCAAACCTGTGTTTTTGGTGTTTTTTTTTCTTCTCTTTATCAATGCACAAACCTGATTTGAGGTTTCTTTTTTATTTATTTGCACTGTTTGACAAGTTACTAAGGAGCACAGTGGACGGGAGTAGAGTGTCAGCACCTGGGGTTTGAACACTCAGTAGCTGTCTGAGAAGAGAGGTGATGTCTGAGCATGTACGACCAAGAGTGAGGAGTGCCCTGGTCGTATCCCCTGGAGACGAGCTGTAAACAATGGATCACTAAAGGAGCAGCTTAAACAAAAACGAAAATGTTTATTTCATTTGCAAGCTTCCCACGTCAATTTTACTTTGTGTCAAAACCCCTTTAAGACACATCAAGCCCATTAAAGAGCCTTGAAATATGACTGGGGATTGTGGACTTTAAACCAGAGACATAGTTCTCTTCCCTTTCTAATTAAGTAAAGACTTTTAGGCCATGAAATGCTTCCTAGGAAAATAAAATGTCAATAAGCTCTAAGAACTAGGTCTTTGGTATCACCTATGGGAAGTAGCATCCCTTTAGTCACATCACACGCATTAAAGAGCCTTGAAATATCAATGTGGATTGGGGATTTTAAGCCAGAGATCTTTCCTTTGTCCACGAGGAGAAACTTGTAGGCTATACAATTACATGGCCTACAAGTCTTTCCTCAAGAAGAAAGGGAAAGAAAGCTACGTTTCTGGTGCCACCCATTGGAAGTAGCATCCCTTCAGCTACATCCAACCCATTAAAGAACCATGAAAAATAGCTGGGGATTGTAAGCCAGAGATTTTTCTTTGTAGTTTACTTGTATACTTTGACATACTGAGAAATAAGAGTAAAACTTGATGAAGCACCTTGTAGCTTCACATATACGGATTTGTTGGGGGTTATTGGTATTTGTATACGATATTTGTTGGGGGTTATTGGTATTTGTATATGATATTTGTTGGGGTTATTGGTATTTGTATACGATATTTTTTTGGGGGTTATTGGTATTTGTATATGATATTTGTTGGGGGTTATTGGTATTTGTATATAGTATTTGTTGGGGGTTATTGGTATTTGTATATAGTATTTATTTGGGGATTATTGGTATTTGTATATAGTATTTATTGGGGGTTATTGGTATTTGTATATAGTATTTTTTTGGGGGTTATTGGTATTTGTATATGATATTTGTTGGGGTTATTGGTATTTGTATAAGATATTTTTTGGGGGTTATTGGTATTTGTATAAGTTATTTGTTGGTGTTTATTGGTATTTGTATATAGTATTTATTTGGGGGGTTATTGGTATTTGTATACGATATTATTTGGGGGTTATTGGTATTTGTATATAGTATTTGTTTGGGGATTATTGGTATTTGTATATGATATTTGTTGGGGGTTATTGGTATTTGTATATAGTATTTGTTGGGGGTTATTGGTATTTGTATATAGTATTTATTGGGGGTTATTGGTATTTGTATATGATATTTGTTGGGGGTTATTGGTATTTGTATATGATATTTTTGGGGGTTATTGGTATATGATATTTTTGGGGGTTATTGGTATTTGTATATGATATTTGTGGGGGGTTATTGCTATTTTTATACGATATTTGTTGGGGGTTATTGGTATTTGTATATGATATTTTTGGGGATTATTGGTATTTGTATATAGTCATTTGTTGGGGGTTATTGGTATTTTTATACGATATTTGGTGGGGGTTATTGGTATTTTTATACGATATTTTTGGGGGGTTATTGGTATTTTTATACGATATTTGTTGGGGGTTAGTGGTATTTGTATATGATATTTGTGGGGGTTATTGGTATTTGTATATAGTATTTGTTTGGGGGTTATTGGTATTTGTATATAGTATTTATTTGGGGGTTATTGGTATTTGTATATGATATTTGTTGGGGGTTATTGGTATTTTTATACGATATTTGTTGGGGGTTATTGGTATTTTTATACGATATTTTTGGAGGGTTATTGGTATTTGTATATGATATTTGTTGGGGGTTATTGATATTTGTATACGATATTTGTTGGGGGTTATTGGTATTTGTATACGATATTTGTTGGGGGTTATTGGTATTTGTATACGATATTTGTTGGGGGTTATTGGTATTTTTATACGATATTTTTGGGGGGTTATTCGTATTTTTTATATGATATTTTTGGGGGTTATTCGTATTTTTATAGGATATTTTTGTGGGGTTATTGGTATTTGTATATGATCTTTGTTGGGGGTTATTGGTATTTGTATATGATATTGTTGGGGGTTATTGGTATTTGTATATGATATTTGTTGGGGGTTATTGGTATTTGTATATGATATTGTTGGGGGTTATTGGTACTTGTATATGATATTGTTGGGGGTTATTGGTATTTGTATACGATATTTGTTGGGGGTTATTGGTATTTTTATACGATATTTGTTGGGGGTTATTGGTATTTGTATATGATATTGTTGGGGGTTATTGGTATTTTTATATGATATTTCGTGGGGGTTATGGGTATTTGTATATGATATTTTTGGGGGTTATTGGTATTTTTATACGATATTTGTTGGGGGTTATTGGTATTTGTATATGATATTTGTTGGGGGTTATTGGTATTTGTATATGATATTTGTTGGGGGTTATTGGTATTTTTATACGATATTTGTTGGGGGTTATTGGTATTTTTATACGATATTTTTGGGGGGTTATTGGTATTTTTATATGATATTTTTGGGGGGTTATTGGTATTTTTATAGTATATTTTTGGGGGTTTATTGGTATTTTTATATGATATTTTTGGGGGTTTATTGGTATTTGTATATGATATTGTTGGGGGTTATTGGTATTTGTATATGATAAATTTGGGGGGTTATTGGTATTTTATACGTATTTGTTGGGGGTTATTGTATTGTATATGATATTTTTGGGGTTATGGTATTTTATACGATATTTGTTGGGGGTTATTGGTATTTGTATATAGTATTTGTTGGGGGTCATTGTAGTTTTGCATTTTAAATGAACGTATCTCATGACGCATCATCTGTAAGTTGCACGTTTGTCAGCTTTGATTACTACATTGTTGCAATATTTTTGTAGACGCTACTGATGCTTCGTTTGTCCTGTGTTCTAATTGTACACCATTCCTGATAGTCATTACAAATGTTGCACCAATTAGTGCATTTTCTTCTATTCTGCTGCATAAATTAAAGGAGGCACAGAAGTGAAGTAAAATCTGCATAACCACTACAGCATGCAGAATCTCCTCCTTCAGATTTATTGACTTTTCTCTTAATTGTACAGCTCAATAAAGTAGGCAGAAGGCAATCTCCTTTATTATACAGTGAATTGTGTAGAGCTGTACTGTAGGGGGGTGCCAGTTACGCAGTCCGGAATTGCGAGGTAGAAACAAAGGCCAATTTATTGCTTATTTAAACAAGTGAAGCCCTTCATACAATATGCAGAGGCTTTCCCACTAACAAGCATCTTCCCAGTTCTGCTGATGTGTGGGAGTATCATTTGTGGACACCAATGCCTCCCCACAGTCCTATCCATGGAGCTCCTGGATATGGCCGTACAAGTCGTCCTATTTACAAATGCTACCGGTAGCTAATAAACCAGAAGCTAATAAGTGTGGGGGGGTATGGACTGGGCATGGTGACTTCCGGTATAACTCAAGTGATTTAACTTAATATCATAAAACTGTTTTTATTACTAATGTCGAAATAAGCTATGCCGCACCAAAGTGCAGTATAATCTGCAATGCCACCGCCAGCACCACGGATTCCCAGTCTTCTCCTTTTATTTTTTACCCACACACATCAAAGTAGGAAATGACAAGAAACAATGTACTCTTATAATGATATGTGATGATGCTGTGCCAGCTGTTTGGGCTGAAATCAAGCATCTCCTGAGAGTAGATACAAGCATAATACATTCAGAAAGACTGTCAATAACACCAATGAGAAGTCTACCCTATTTCCCCAAAAATAAGACCGTGTCTTATATTAATTTTTGCTCCTAAGACTTATTTTTAGGGGATGTTTTTTTTTTCTATGAACAATAATTCACATTTATTGTTGCACAAAACATCAACCTGTATTAATATACTGTAGAGATTTCATCACAAACATCAGCAGAAGCAGCCAAACTCTGAACTGCATAAAATAATGCACTAGGTCTTTTTTTCGGGGAAACAGGGTATGTGCAGGATCTATATGGAAATCCACACTTTCTATGGCTACATTTTATCCGACGTGGAGAAGTAGCAGATCTCAATGACACATTGGACAAAGAAATAGGAACAGCATTTAGCCTATTTTTGTGCAGGTTTCTATGAGGCATACAGGGGCGTAGCTACAGGGGGTGCAGAGGTAGCAGTCGCTACCGGGCCCTGCAGCCTGAGGGGGCCCAAAAGCCCTTCAGTCACATAAGAAGACACCAGTATTGTAAATGGCGCATGGTAACTGGGGGGCCCCATTTCACTCTTTGCATTAGGGCCCAAGAGCTTGAAGTTGCGCCTCTGGAGGCATAGGTTGGGGAATTGCTTCCTATTCAACCTGCTGTTTGACCTCTTTCAGATTCCTCTACTAACAAATCTGCTGCTTTTCCTGTTCTCTCATTAGTGATGTTTACTGAATGGAGTGTTGGTTTTACTCATTAACCCTTCTACAGAGAAGGAGGTCAGCGGCGTTCTGGAAAGCATTGTTAGCCGGTGTTGTGAGAGGGCCGCTGTGCTAGTCATTTCATTATCCATTCAAATATGCATATGTTGCACTATGGTGACGCTAATTATATGGAGCTATGTGTGGCTCTAGCATCGACTGTACCTAATGGAATTTTACAGGATGACACAATTGCTAAATCAAATACTCAGATTCCACTCTAGCTTAAGGGGTTGTCTCACTAAGAGGATTGCTGCTTTTTATGTTCAAGATCTTGCAAAAACAAGTCGCTTTGCAATATGTTCCCATTAACAGTGTCCTACCTATTCCTAGATATCCCCTCTTGTATGAGCTGCATCAGCTCCTCAGGTTACTATAGCTACAGACCTGTTCTATCTCTCCTGATAAGCTGCTAGCGCTGGTCGCTATAGCTACAGACCTGTTCTATCTCTCCTGATAAGCTGCTAGCGCTGGTCGCTATAGCTACAGACCTGTTTGATCTCTCCTGATATGCTGTCAGCATTGGTTGCTATAGCTATAGACCTGGTCAATCTCTCCTGATAGGATAGTGCTGGTCGCTATTGCCACAGACTTGTTTGATCTCTCCTGATAGGCTGCTAGTGCTGGTTGCTATAGCTACATATCTGTTTGATCTCTCTTGATAGGCTGTCAGCTCTGGTCGCTATAGCTAGAGACCTGGTGTCCTCAGTAGCTCATCACTGCAGGCCAGTAGAAGCCAGTAAGCACGCACCTGAACTCAAAAATGAAACTGAGAAAACAGGACTGAGGTAGGATGAATCAATGTAGTGAGACAACCCCTTTAAGCCAAGTCCTATTGGATATTGGGACATTGTTTTATCCTTAGCACTTTCCTGATACATTGATTTCTAAGCATATAGCACAGGCAAGCTATCTCCCACCGGCCTTTTAGCATTCTCCTTGTGTTACAGGGTTTACATACAAGAATCCTAATCTCTTCACATCCAGTATTTGCTCAATAGTTCTTGCTCATTCGTAACACTTTTGATAGTTGAATGGGCCGGGACAATGGGTAGGCGAAGGTAGGCGACCGCCTAGGGCACCACTTCATTCCAGGCAGAAAAGGGGGCGCAAAGAGGCATGGAGTGGGCTGAATTTTCCATTTGGGGGGTGCTTTGTGCCTTGGTTACTTAGGGCACCAGAATACCTTGTCCCAGCCTTGTTACCGTGCCACCATTAAAGCAAGAAAACATAAATTGAAGCTTATCCATATAGCTGCTGATATTCAAATACAAGTATGTCCATTTCCAGAACCGCACATATGTAATGAAAAGTAGTGCTTATAGTGACAGACATTTGTCTACAGTGCTTTTCATTGTTTCTTTTAGGAGAACCCTACAGCCTGAGCTGGCTGATAACAGAGAGTAATAGAATAACAGTTTGCCTTTAACTACACGCATTCCCCAGGTTACAACCAGGGACTGTAGTTTTGTTCTTAAGTTGAATTTGTATGTAGTTCGGAACAGATATATTTATTAAATGTAACTCCAGCACAAAAGTTTTTTTTTGTTTAGTTTTGGATAGTGCAGGGAAGGGTTTTTACATTTGTTTTGCTGTCTGTACCCCTGTTAAGAAGATTTCACCTCATGTGCTGCTGTGGCATGCTGGAACTTGTCATTCCACAGCTACTATCTGCTGTGAAACATGGAACTACAAGTGCCAGCACGCCCCATAAGCCTCTGTTTGTAACTAGGGGACATATGTAAGTCGGAACGGTGTAAGTCGGGGACTGCCTGTATATGTCTAGTGTCTCTAGTCCACCATGCGCCAGCAGCTGTTTTTTCTCCTTTTGTCCCATGCTTGTGTATACCCCGTCTGCCTTAAACAGCTTGGTATGTATTATAAGCTGCTATTAATATGATATATTGTGCATTATTACAGGACTATGACTTTTTCTGTCCTTCAATCACATCTCCCACTACTGGGTGAATAACATAGTTACTATAGCAGGTCATCACCTCAATACAAAAATAACACTCCTCCGCTCATACTGCATGTCCCCTAGCTATACAAATCCTCCTAACAGCACTGCACTCCCTTTCCATCAGCACCACCTCACTCCTCTATCAGAAGCTTCTAAAGCACTTATCTTACATCCATCAGGTTTATGCTGACAACACCCATCTATAGAAAACCAGTGCTTGATGTATACAGCTCACTGCCTTACCTTATACAACCCGAAGCACCCAGCACTGAAAATACAATCCTTTTGTAGCTCATGTCACAAATCACTTTATTTTGCTATTTTTCCCATAGGTTTGTCATCATATCCTGCATACACTCATTTATTACCTCTGTCTGGGTTTGGCTGCAGACATTTGCCTCCTCTACCTCTGTGACATGATGTTTACAACTAAACATATAGGATTAACAATAAGGTTTATACATTCAAAATAACATCAGTCCAGTACCACAACCTCATTAGTCTGCTGTTACTCTTTATGCCCAACCACTGTATGTTTGCCAATTCCAGTCACCTTCTCCTTTTATAACTGTACCAAAAAAAAAATATTTACATACTAAGGCACATTTATATAGATAAGATGGGATAGCTATATATGAGATAGATAGATAGATAGATATGAGATAGATAGATAGGGGATAGATAGATAGATAAATAGATAGATATGAGATAGATAGATATAGATAGATAGAAAATAGATAGAGATAGATAGATAGATAGATAGATAGATAGATAGAAAAGATAGATAGATAGGGGATAGATAGATTTGATGGAAAAAGTAGATAGATAGGGGTAGATAGATATGAGATAGATAGATAGATAGATATGAGATAGGATAGATAGATAGATAGATAATGAGATAGAAAAGATAGATAGATGGATAGATAGATAAAAGATTGATAGATAGATTTGATAGATAGATAGATTTAGATAGATAGATATGAAAAAATAAGATTTGAGTATAGATAGATAGATATAATAGATATGAGATATGAAATAGTAATAGATAAATTATGAGGGAAAAATTTAGTAACCTTTGTAAATAGATAGATAGATATGAAAATAGTATAGATAGAATAGATAGATTAAAAGATATGGGGGATAGATAGAAGAATAGATAAAATATGAGATAGATAATTTGATAGATAGGATAGATTTGATGGATAGATAATTAAATTTTTGCCGAAATTGATATTGAGATAGATAGATAGATAGATAGAAATAGATAGATAGAAAATAGATAGGGTAGATAGATATGAGATAGAAAAGATATTGGGAGATAGATAGATAGATTGAGAAGAGATGATGAGATAGATAGAAGATAGATAGATTTGATATGAGATAGATAGATATGGAGATAGATAGATATGAGATAATTTGATAGAAGATTAGAATTTGATAGATAGATAGATAGAGATAGATAGATAGATAGATATGAGATGTAGATAGATAGATATGGGATAATTAGATAGATAGATTAGATAGATAGATAGATAAAATTAGATAGATATATAGATAGAAAAGATATAGATAGATAGATTAGAATAGATAGATAGATAGATATGAGATAGATAGATAGATTAGATAGATATGAGATTATTAGATAGATAGATAGATAAAATATTAGATAGATGAATCTGTATTAAAAGAAAATTTTGTATGTTTGTAAAAATAGGAGATAGATAGATAGATAGATATATAGAGATAGTATAGATAGATAATATAGATAGATATGAGATAGAATAGATAAATTTTTGTAGGAAGAAAATTGAAAATAAACCTTAAGTGATTGATAATAGATAGAGATTAGATAGATAGATAGATAGATATGAGATAGATAGAGTAGATATGAGATAGATAGATATGAGATAGATAGATAATGTAGATAGATAGATATGGGGATAGATAAGATATGAGATAGATAGATATAGAAAATAGATAGATAGATATGAGAAGATAGATAATATGGGTAGATTTGATAGGTTATGAGATAGATAGATGGATAGAATAGATAGATAGATTTGATAGATAGGGTATGAAGAAGATAAACATTAGATTTGATATGGGGGATAGATAGATAGATAGATAGATAGATAGATATGAGATAGATAGATAGATATGGGATAGATAGATAGATAGATAGATAGATAGATGCAACCTTATTGTATGGACAGCACCAATCCTAGCAGCCATCCCATTCTAGATTGACTCCCCACTCCCCACCAACACAGGCTGCACCACAATCTCTTCTATATTACATTAGGTCCAATATGCTCAACATTTCCCGTTCTCAAACCATTTAATCAATGTATCTCCTTCAGCATCACACAGTGCCTTGCTATAGTCACTCCCCTGCTGCAGACTATCCAGATGCCCCAGTACCGATCTCCCCAGCACCCTACAGTATGTTATTGCAGTCTCACAGCCCAGAATTAAGCCTGCACCTGTCTCTCCTCTTCCTGCATTGTGCACATCAGCATCCTTTGCATTAGTCATCCAGTCCTGCATTGTTTCCCATTCACCTAAGCAACTTCCAGCATATTGATCCCCCTCCCTGTGCAATACTATGTCAGCCCCATGCAGCCAATGCAGTGAGTCAGTGCTGTCCCCTGCTAATCCTGGGGCTCCTCCATATGCAGCAGCCCCTGCACCCCCATACTCTCAAATAGCAGCATCAGCTGCCCCTTCCCCAGCACTCACGTCTCGGAAGCGGTTCCAGTGCTTGATCTTGCCGCTGTACTGGTTGATGGAGGACAGCCATTGCTCATCTTCCATGAAATTGCCGGTGTTCTCCAGCTCCTTGCCGTCTCCCAGGGTGCAGACTAAGGGCAGGAGCAGGGGCAGCAGCAGGAGGCAGGGGGCTCTCATTCTGGCCCGCTGCAGGCACAGCCTTGGTCTGGATGATGCAGGAGATGTGCTTGGCGACTGCAGCTGCCTTGGAGAAAGCCCCAGAGCAGACAGCAGTGGCACAGACTGGAGAGAAACTGTACAGGATGGATGGAGGGGGCACAGAGCCTGCGCCACAGCAGCATCATAGGGAGGAGGGTGCAAGGGAGGGGGCCCTACACCTGCTCTACAGGAGGGACACAGAGCTGCTGGATGCCAGGGTTTTATTAACACCAGCTCCATCACCTCATTGTATCCACATACACTACATTGTATCCACATACACTACATTGTATCCACATACACTACATTGTATCACTTCTACATTGTATCCACATAACTTATGTTTCCACATACACTACATTGTTTCACATTCACCTCATTGTATCCACATACACTACATTGTATCCACATACACTACATTGTATCCACATACACTACATTGTATCCACATACACTACATTGTATCCACATACACTACATTGTATCCACATATACTACATTGTATCCACATACACTACATTGTATCCACATACACTACATTGTATCCACATACATTACATTGTATCACTTCTACATTGTATCCACATACATTACATTGTATCACTTCTACATTGTATCCACATACACTACATTGTATCCACATACACTACATTGTATCCACATACACTACACTGTATCCACATACACTACATTGTATCCACATACACTACACTGTTCCACATACACTACATTGTATCCACATACACTACACTGTATCACTTCTACATTGTATCCACATTAACTACATTGTATCACTTTTACATTGTATCCACATACATTACATTGTATCCACATACACTACACTGTATCACTTCTACATTGTATCCACATACACTACATTGTATCACTTCTACATTGTATCCACATACATTACATTGTATCCACATACACTACATTGTATCCACATACATTACATTGTATCACTTCTACATTGTATCCACATACACTACATTGTATCACTTCTACATTGTATCCACATACACTACATTGTATCAATTGTACACTGTATCCACATACACTACATTGTATCCACATACATTACATTGTATCCACATACACTACATTGTATCCACATACACTACATTGTATCCACATACACTACATTGTATCCACATACACTACATTGTATCCACATACATTACATTGTATCACTTCTACATTGTATCCACATTAACTAAATTGTATCTACATATACTATTTTGTATCACTTGTACACTGTATCAACATACAATACATTGAATCACTTCTACATTGTATTTACATACACTACATTGTATCACTTCTACATTGTATCCACATACACTACATTGTATCCACAACTTCTACATTGTATCCACATACACTATATTGTGTCTACGTATACTACATTGTATCCACATACACTATATTGTATCACTTGTACACTGTATCCACATAAATACATTGTATCACTTCTACATTGGGTCTACATACACTACATTGTGTCTACATACACTATTTTGTATCACTTGTACACTGTATCAACATACAATACATTGAATCACTTCTACATTGTATTTACATACACTACATTGTATCACTTCTACATTGTATCCACATACATTACATTGTATCCACATACACTATATTGTGTCTACGTATACTACATTGTATCCACATACACTACATTGTATCACTTGTACACTGTATCCACATAAATACATTGTATCACTTCTACATTGGGTCTACATACACTACATTGTGTCTACATACACTATATTGTATCACTTGTACACTGTATCCACATACAATACATTGTATCACTTCTGCATTGGGTCTACATACACTACATTGTGTCTACATACACTACATTGTATCCACATACACTGTGTGGTATCCACATACAGTGTATTGTATCTCTTCTACAACGTATCTACCTACACTACATTGTATCCATATACACTACACTGTGTCTCTTCAACATTGTATCCACATACACTATATTGTATCACTTCTACATTGTATTTACATACACTAAATTTCATCTACATTGAATCACTTTTACATTGTATTTACATACACTACATTGCATCTACATTGAATCACTTCTACATTGTATTTACATACACTACATTGTATCCACATACACTATATTGTATCACTTGTACACTGTATCAACATACAATACATTGAATCACTTCTACATTGTATTTATATGCACTACATTGTGACTACATTGAATCACTTCTACATTGTATCTACATACACTACATTGTATCCACATACACTATATTGTATCACTTGTACACTGTATCCACATACAATACATTTAATCACTTCCACATTGTGTCCAAATACACTACATTATGTCTACATACACTACATTGAATCTCTTCTACAATGTGTCTACATATACTACATTGTATCCACATACACTGTGTGGTATCCACATACAGTGTATTGTATCTCTTCTACAACGTATCTACCTACACTACATTGTATCCATATACACTACACTGTGTCTCTTCAACATTGTATCCACATACACTATATTGTATCCATATACACTACATTATAGCTTTTTTACATTGCATTCACAAACCATACATATATATTGTATCCACATACACTAAATTTTTTTCGCGTACAGTGGGGGGAAAAAAGTACACTGGTGAATTTGCTAGTTTAAGTCTTCCAACCTACAAAGAATACAGAGGTCTGTAATTTGTATCATAGGTTCACTTCAACTGTAAGAGACAGAATCTAAAAAAAAAATAAGAAAATCCCATTGTATGATTTTTAAAGAATTGTCATTTTATTGCATGAAATAAGTATTTGATCACCGACCAACCAGCAAGAATTCTGTCTCCCACAGACCTGTTAGTTTTTCTTTAAGAAGCCCTCCTACCCTGCACTCATTACCCGTGTTAGTTGCATCTGTTGAACTTGTTACCTGTATAAAAGACACCTGTCCACACACTCAATCATACGCCATCATGGTCAAGAGCAAAGAGCTGTCGAAGGCATCAGGTACAAAATTTTAGACCTGCACAAGGCTGAGATGAGCTACAGGACAATAGTCAAGCAGCTTGGTGAGAAAAAATGGAAGGAAGAAAGGAAAATGAAAGGAACACAGGATGACTGTCAATCTGCCTCGGTCTGGGACTCCATTCAAGATCTCTCCTCATGGGGTAAGAATGATTCTGAAAAAGGTCAGGAATCAGCCTAGAACCACATGGGACAATCTGGTCAATGACCTGAATAGAGCTGGGAACACAATATCAAAGATTACTGTTGGTAACACACTGCGCCATCCTGGATTTAATTCCTGTGGTGCACACAAGGTCCCCCTGCTCACACCAGCACATGTCTACTCCCATTTGATGTTTGCCAATGACTATCTGCATGATCTAGAGAAGGCATGGGATAAGGTCACTTGGTCAGATGAGACCAAAATAGAACTTTTTTGTATCAACTCCATTCGCCATATTTGGAGGAAGAAGGATGAGTACAACCCCAAGAACACCATCCCAACAGTGAAGCATGGGGGTGGAAATCTTATACTTTGGGGGTGCTTTTATTGCAAAAGGGACAGGAAGACTGAACCATATTGAAGGCAGGATGGATGGGGTCATGTATCGCGAGATTTTGGCAAACAACCTCTTTCTGTCAGTAAGAACATTGAAGATGGGTCGTGGCCGTGTCTTACAGCAGGACAATGACCCGAAACACACAGCCAGGGCAACTAAGGAGTGACTCTGTAAGAAGCATTTCAAGGTCCTGGAGTGGCCTAGCCAGTCTCCAGACCTGAACCCAATCAAAAATCTTTGGAGGGAGCTGAAACTCAGTGTAGCCCCGTCACTGCACCGAAACGAGGAAGATCTGGAGAAGATCTCTATGGAGGAGTGGGCCAAAATCCCTGCTGCAATGTGTGCAAACCTCTGTAATTGCAAAGGTTTCTGTAACAAATATTAACATCTGTTTTTCTATTGTATCAAATACTTATTTCATGCAAAAAAAAACAAATGCAAATTCATTCTTTAAAAATCATACAATGTGATTTTCTGGATTTTTTTTCAATTCTGTCTCTCACAATTGAAGTGTACCTACAATAAAAATTACAGACCTCTCCATTCTTTGTAGGTGGGAAAAAGAGCAGAATCACCAGTGTATAAAATACTTATTTTCCCCACTGTATACTACATTGCATCTCTTCTACATTGTATTCACATACACTACACTGAAACCACATACACTACTTCCGCACACACTACGTTGTGTTTCTTCTACATTTATTCACACATTCATACATTATTGTATGCCATCTTCTACATTGTATCCACATACACAACATTTTGGGCAACATGTATGAACAGGACTGTGGCAGTATTCTGGCATGCTGTAAACCAAAAAACCTGTCGTAGCTCTGTTCTATAGATGTATGCACAGTTGTATGTTCAAGCTTTACATTGTGCGCCAGACATAACAACACTTTTGAATGCATTAATAATGCGGGAGCGTCGCACCAGAATTGTACGATTAGACTCATTTATGAATGTATAACACCAAAAGGAGGCCAAAAACTGTCAGTATAAGCCAGACCAAGTTAAAAGTGATCTGACTTAGCCCAAAGTTGTCGTAGGGAACTAGAATTGCCAATAAAAACAAAAATCACAATTATTTCTCTACTAATAACACCAAAGTAATGAAAACTAATTTATCATAATTATCAGACTATATAAAACCAAATATATAAAATTATCACATATAAAATTGATATTAAATAATTTAAAATAAACCAATACAGCATCCAGTATAAATCCTGTTCTCAATCGGGCACTTCAGCTGTCTGGGGTCCTGAAATATCTGATGACGGCCCTGACTACATTGTATATTTTCTATATTGTATCCACAAAACACCCCACTGTGTCTCTTCTACACTGTATCCACATACACTATATTGTACCCACATACACTATGTGATAACCACATGTACTGCATTGTATATATTCTACATTGTATCCATATACACTATATTGTATCCACATACACTACAGTGTATCTCTTCTACATTGTATTGACATACACTACATTGTACATCTTCTACATTGTATCCACAAACACCCCACTGTGTCTCTTCTACATTGTATCCACATACACTATATTGTACCACATACACCCCACTGTGCCTCTTCTGCAATATTTCCACATACACCCAACTGTGTCTCTTCTACATTGTACCCACATACACTATATTGTAAATCTTCTACATTGTATCCACATACACCCCGCTCTCTCTCTTCTATATTGTATCCACATACATCCCACTGTGTCTCTTCTGCATTGTATCCACATACACCCAACTGTCTCTTCTACATTGTATCCACATACACTAACACTGTGTCCACATACACTATTGATACAACTGTCTCTTCTACATTGTATCCACATACACTACATTGCTAAATCTTGCTTTCACATCATCCACTAGTCACTACATTGTACCCACATACACTATATTGTGCCACAATACACTACTGTACACTGTCTCTTCTCCATTGTATCCACATACATCCCACTGTGTCTCTTCTGCATTGTATCCACATACACTACACTGTCTCTTCTACATTGTACCCACATACACTATATTGTGTCCACATACACTACTGTACACTGTCTCTTCTACATTGTATCCACATACACTACATTGTAAATCTTCTACATCATCCACATGCACTACATTGTACCCACATACACTATATTGTGTCCACATACACTACTGTACACTGTCTCTTCTACATTGTATCCACATACACTACACTGTCTCTTCTACATTGTATCCACATACACTACACTGTCTCTTCTACATTGTATCCACATACACTACACTGTCCCTTCTACATTGTATCCACATACACTACATTGTAAATCTTCTACATCATCCACATGCACTACATTGTATCCACATACACTACACTGTGTCTCTTCCACATTGTATCCACATACACTACATTGTATCCACATACACTACACTGTGTCTCTTCCACATTGTATCCACATACATGGCCGTATTTCCCACTAGGCACCGTGGGAAAGTGCCTAGGGCGGCGCCTGTTAGGGGGCGGCACGGCATCAGGAGTTTAAGGTTTTTTTTCTGTTTTTTTTTCTTTCTAACTGCTTTCCTCCAGGCACATACACCCCACTGTCTCCTCTACATTGTATCCACATACACCACATTGTATCCACATACACCACATTGTGTTTCTTCTGCATATTATCCACATTGCAGTTGCATTCTCAGAGTTGTCCTGATACATAATGTATTATTCTATTGTTATAGTACATTCAGTTATACTGTATATACATAAACCTGTCCATATTCACACAGATCATTGCCCAATGTATTCTATAGTATGGATGTACTCTGATAATCAATAGGATAAATCAACCATTCCCAAATATCGGAAACACATCAGATGCAATTATCTGTGTTTCTAATTGTTACCATTACTATTATCTCATATCATTAGGGTTTGAGTATTTGGAACAGGAAAAACAGTATTGATTTTTGCCGCAAGCCACATGCAGTAAGATAGTTTAGATCATAGTGAAATATCTGTATATTTTAGATTAATGCAGAAGTATTGCAAGCAGTGTGCTATGCATGGAGGAGATAATGAGTAGACCCATATCCATGTTCATGGAGGCTCCACTGTGACAATGTATGCACTACTTCTTGAGAAGATTTCAGTTAAAGGGGTTGTCTGGTTCTAATTCTTTAATAAATTCAGGATGAGGATGCTGTCATCACTTCTGGACCAGAGATAATGCTGTCGCCCCTGATTTACTCCCTTCCTCCAGCAGGCAGGTCATCACCGCTGCAGCCACTGGTTGGCTAACGTGGTCATGTGCTTTCCCTGACATCACCACTTAGAGCATACGCTTCCGAGCAGTGATGTCGGGCAATGCCAGTGTAGCCAACCAGTGGCTGCAGTGGTGATAATCCAACTGCTGGAGGAAGTAAACAAATGACCGGGGGAAATGTCGACATTATTATTGCTAGTGCAGAGGCGAGGACAAAGGGGAGTATGACCTTTTTATTTTATTGCAGCAGCAGTATCATTTAAAAAAAATAACTGGACAACTCTTTAAATGCTTCTTTTAATGTTTCAATGCATTCAGAATAATGGATTTGGGTATACAGTTCCTATAAATGCCAGTTTCTATAAATGCCAAAGTGTCTCCATGTCACAAGACATTATGGGAAAGTAGCTGAGAAGCTCAAGCGCCCTCTTTTGGATGTAACACATCCTCAATTTGCTTCTGATTCACTGAATATTTAAGAAGCAAAAGGGATATAAGCCAAGCCAGTATTACTCATCTATAGACAGCCGTTTCGGGGTTTTGCCCCTCATCAGTGCAGAGCAGAGCGATACTGGCTGGCTGGGTGGGACGCAATGAGTGGCTCAGAAAGGGGAATATTTCTCCTTGGAGAGAGCACCATATAGGTGTGTAGAGTGTTGAGATTTCCTTTTTGCCCTCTACTAAGCATCTGCATCTCACAAGGCATTATGGGAAAGGAACTAAGAAGCTCAGGCGCCTTCTATCGGATGTAACAAAACCTCAATTGGCTTCCGATTCACTAAATCTTTAAGAAGCAAAAGGGATATTAGCCAAGCCAGTATCACTCATCTACAGACAGCCGTTTTGGGGGTTTTGCTTTCCCATAATGCCTTGTGATATGCAGATGCTTAGTAGAAGGCAAAAAGGCAATTTCAAAACTCTACACACCTATATGTTGCTCTCTCCAAGGAGATATATTCCCCTTAATGTGTCTCCATGGTAACAAGTCTATTGCTGATCCTGCACTTTTTTAGTTAGTCACCTGCTGCACTTGGCTATCTCTGTCAGTTGCACAGACTTTCAGTGTAGTAGTAGTAATGTGCTTGATTGACCAAGCACAGGGAGGAAGGACAGAGGACTTGGCTCCCTCATTATAGGGATCAATTGGGGCCCAGCAATGGGACCTCAGCAATTAGACATTTATCAACTATCCTGTGAATGGGTGATAAGTGTCTCTAGTGGCACAACCCTTTTAACGAATAGCGCCAAGTACTTCTTCCAGCAGAGGTGGGCACATCTGGCGTTCTCGTATCTGCTGCCACAACACTAGAGCCAGGTAGTCTTGGTGGAACAGGAAATCGAAAGGCTTTAAATGAGTGACCATCCTTTTTTCAAGGTATGTGACACTGTTAGGGCATATTCACACGACGGATTTGAACGTGGTTATGGCCGCGGGTTCCGATGCGGTTTCCGCGGCCAAAACCATGTCCAAATCGCACCCAGTTTATTAACATGGTTTCCTATGGGAAACCGCGTTAATATTCACACGCCGTGGATTTGGGGCCGCGGCGTTGCCGCGCTGGTTTAAGAACTCTCCTGTCAACTCTTGACAGGGAGTCCTCAGCGCGGCGGCCTAGCGTTGTTGCTGCAGATGTTGCCGTGGGCATCGCCGCGGCTGGCGGCGAGGTTTTCCCCCTGTCTACTAATTTGCATGGGGGCAAACCCTCGCTGCAAGCCGCGCCCCAAACCACGCCCCACTTGCGACGCGACCACGCCCAGCACTCGCAACGCAAACCCGCGTCGGGAGACGCAAGTTTGCAGCAGGGTTAGGACGAGGTTTGGCCACGGAAACCGCGGCGAAAGCCGCAGCCGAACCCGCGGCCAAACCTGTCGTGTGAACAGGGCCTTAGGCCATATTCACACTAGTGCTTACTAGAATTTCGGCAAGGAATCTGACCAGAATCCCCAACCATTTGCAATACGTGTGAATGGGTCCTGTGAGAAGCATGCACATGCTCCAGAGAAATCTACAAGGAATAATTATTTTATAATCTGCAGCAGATTGATTATTGATGTGAATTCCACACTGAAAAGCTGTGAATAAGCTCTGCTGAATCAGTGGTGCTGACTGAAGATGCTCATTTCACTTATGTGAGAACAGGACCATTGAGGATCATGTGGCTGGCACTATTAGTAGGGGTCTACTTGTATGATTTGTCTGTGTATGATTTGTTAAACGTAACTTGTGTAGATAATGGAGGGCACCATAACGTATTATCCTAGACCATATATACAGTATCTCACAAAAGTCAGTACATCCCTCACATTTTTGTAAATATTGTATTATATCTTTTCATAGGACAACGCTGCAGATCTGACACTTTGATACAATGTAAAGTAGTTGGTGTACAGCTTGTATAAGGGCTTGTCCCCGATACACGCGTTTTCACCCAGTTTTTCAGACGGTTTTCGGTTTTGAAAACCGTCTGCAAACTGGGTGAAAACTTTTAAAACGGGGCTCTATGGAAAATCCGCGCAGCAGTCCCCACTGCACAGGTTTTCCACCCGGTGGTTTTTAAGACCGCTTTGCGGTCCGAAAAACATAGAACATGTTCATTCTTCCGAATGGTTTTCAGACGGAAGATGAATGTCTATGTGAAGGGGGAGGACTTTTCTCCGCTAACCGTGGAGAAAAGCCGGCCCCCGATGGCCGTGTGCACGGCACGAAAACAGTGCAGATACCGGTCGGATAAACCGACCGGTATTTGCACTGTGCCGTGTAAACGGCCCTTAATAGTGTAAATTTGCTGTGCCCTCAAAATAACTTAACACACAGCCATCAACGTCTAAACCTCTGCCAACAAAAGTGATTACACCCCTAAGTGTGAGTAGACAAATTGTGCCCAAAATGTCACTATTTTGTGTTGCCAGCATTATTTTCCAGCACTCTCTCTTCCGCTCCTCCATGACGACATCACGGATCTGGTGCCTGTTACAGACCTTGCGCTCCTTCACCTTCCGTTTGAGGATGCCCCGCAGATGCTCCACAGGGTTTAGGTCTGGAGACATGCTTGGCCAGTCCAGCAACTTTAGGCTATGTTCACATGGCTTATCCACGACGTAATTGCAGGGACGGATTTCGCCCACAATTATGTCGTGTGCCGTGCAGCGGGGGCGGGGCGGGGGGGCGGGCAGCTCGCAGGTCCCATAGACATTCATTATCCACGGTGCGTATCCCCAAAATAATTGACATGCCCACTTTACCCCGCTCGCCGAAATTTCGCGAGTGGGAGAGGGGGGAGAATCCATAGTTCTCTATGAGAACTGTGGATTACCGTAATGACTGTGACGGATTTCAGCCGTATTTCACGCAGTACGGTGCGAAATACGGAACGAAATCTGTCCCAAAATAAGCCGTGTGAACATGGCCCTACCCTCATTTTCTTTAGCAAGGCAGTGGTTGTCTTGGAAGTGTGTTTGGGGTAATTTTCATATTGGAATACTGCTCTGCAGCCCAGAAGGGAGGGGATCATGCTCTGCTTCAGTTGGTCACAGTGCACATTGGCATTTATGGTTCCCTCAATGAACTGTAGCTCCCCACAGCCGGCAGCACTCATGCAGCCCCAAACCATGACACTTCCTCCACCATGCTTGACTGCAGGGCAAGACACACTTGTCCTTGTATTCCTCACCTGGTTGCCGTCACTCATGCTTGACACCATGTGAAACAAAAAGTTTATTTTGATATCATCAGGCCACAGGACATGGTTCCAGTAATCCATGTCCTTAGTCTGCTTGTCCACAGAAAACTGTTTTTGGCTTTTTGTGCATCATCTTTAGAAGAGGCTTTCTTCTGGGACGACAGCCATGCAGACCAATTTGATGCAGTATGCGGCGTATCATCTGAGCACTGAATGACCGCCCACACCTGTAACCTCTGCAGCACTGCTGGCAGCACCCATACATCTATTTTGAAAAGACAATCTCTGGATATGATGCTGAACACGTGCACTCAACTTCTTTGGTCGACCATGGCGAGGCCTGTTACGAGTGGAACCTGTCTTGTTAAACCACTGTATGGTCTTGGCCACCGTGCTGTAGCTCAGTTTCAGGATGTTGGCATCTTCTTATAGCCTCGCCCATCTTTATGTAGAGCAATAATTTTTTTTTCAGATCCTCAGCTAAGAGACGCCATGTTGAACTTCCAGTGACCAGTATGAGAGAGTGTGAGAGCAATAACACCAAATTTAACACACCTGCTCCCTATTCACACCCCTTATGAGTCAGCTATAATTAACAGCTGGCACCTGTCATGTATGCAGTGGGCTCAGCGAGTCAGCTGACTCCATAGCTTCTTACCAACAATAGGTACCGACCTATATGTATGTTGTCGGTAAGGGTTTAAACAGCAAAAATGGCACAAAAAAAGGTTTGCAACTGTGTCACCTTCCTGTCATGGACATTTATAGATATGCGATAGGATGTCATAGACTTGTCAGCTTTTTTTTTTTTTGTTGTGTGTGTTCAGTTTATGTTTTGTCTTATTTCACCCCTTGTGCCCCCAAGCCAGGTCAGAAAAATACCTTTGGGGGAAATTTTACATTTTTTTTTGCAGATTTTTCTTGTAACCAGGGCTGATATATTAACCCCAGTTACGGAGGAAATACAACTCCCTCTCCTGATTGCAGCAACTGTGACCGCTGGGGCTGGAAAGCAGGAAGCGGCTAGGTTTTCTGCTAATCTGTCTATACAGTACTCATTGAGCACTACATATTCATCAGGAAGGCAGAGATGGTAATAATCCATCCCTACCTGCTAAATGAAGAGCCCGGCTGCTGCTGACAGCTTGCTGTCCACTCTCGCAGCTGCACAATTAGGGCATGTCCCCACGGCACGGGCTTTCGGCCGGTTTTTCAGGCGGTTTGCGGTTTTCCAGACCGCCTGAAAAACCGTCCGAAAATGAGCACAATTGTGCTCTATGGAAAACCCGTGCAGCAGTCCCCACTGCACGGGTTTTCCGCCCGACTGTTTTGTCGCCGGCAGACCAGCGGCAAAACATTGAACATGCACAATCTTCTGTCCGGTTTCCGGACGGAATCTGTGCATGTCTATGGGTGGGGGGAGGGCTGTTCTCCGCTCATCGTGGAGAAAAGCCATCCCCCCCGCGGCCGTGAGGACGGCCGCAAAACAGGACAAATACCAGCCGGCAAACCAGCCGGTATTTGTCCTGTGCCGTGTGAACGGCCCCTTAGGGTGCTGATAGACCAGTTCTAAACTACTCTCAGGTAGTAGCGCTTGCGCCACGATGGATGCTCCTGTTCTTCTGCAGGTCATACATACAGGGCAGTGTAGAGCCAATACCACAAGTCTGGCTCAGGCACACCTTTACCCTGGTCTGGCTATTCTTCTGCAGGTCATACATACAGGGCAGTGTAGAGCCAATACCACAAGTCTGGCTCAGGCACCACCTTTACCCTGGCCTGGCTGTTCTTCTGCAGGTCATACATACCGGGCCGTGTAGAGCCAATACCACAAGTCTGGCTCAGCACCACTTTACCCTGGTCTGGCTGTTCTTCTGCAGGTCATACATACAGGCATGTAGAGCAATACCACAAGTCTGGCTCAGGCACCACACCTTTACCCTGGTCTGTTCTTCTGCAGTCATACATACAGGGCAGTGTAGAGCCAATACCACAAGTCTGGCTCAGGCAACACCTTTACCCTGGTCTTGCTGTTCTTATTCAGGTCATACATACAGGGCAGTGTAGAGCCAATACCACAAGTCTGGCATCAGGCACCACCCTTTACCCTGGTCTGTTCTTCTGCAGGTCATACATACAGGGTAGTGTAGAGCCAATACCACGTCTGGCTCAGGCACCACCTTTCCCGTGGTCTGTTCTTCTGCTGTTCATACATACATGGCAGTGTAGAGCCAATACCACAAGTCTGGCTCAGGCACCACCTTTACCCTGGTCTGTTCTTCTGCAGGTCATACATACAGGGCAGTGTAGAGCCAATACCACAAGTCTGGCTCAGGCACCACCTTTACCCTGGTCTGGCTGTTCTTCTGCAGGTCATACATACAGGGCAGTGTAGAGCCAATACCACAAGTCTGGCTCAGGCACCACCTTTACCCTAGTCTGTTCTTCTGCAGGTCATACATACAGGGCAGTATAGAGCCAATACCACAAGTCTGGCTCAGGCACATCTTTAACCACGGTCTGTTCTTCTGCAGGTCATACATACAGGGCATTGTAGAACCAATACCACAAGTCTGGCTCAGGCACCACCTTACCCTGGTCTGGCTGTTCTTCTGCAGGTCATACATACAGGGCAGTGTAGAGCCAATACCACAAGTCTGGCTCAGGCACCACCTTTACCCTGGTCTGTTCTTCTGCAGGTCATACATACAGGGCAGTGTAGAGACAATACCACAAGTCTGGCTCAGGCACCACCTTTACCATGGTCTGTCTGTTATAATGAAGGTCATACATACAGGGCAGTGAAGAGCCAAAAACACAAGTCTGGCTCAGGCACCACCTTTACCCTTGTTTTGGCTGTTCTTCTGCAAGTCATACATACAGGGCAGTGTAGAGCCAATACCACAAGTCTGGCTCAGGCACCACCTTTACCCTGGTCTGTTCTTCTGCAGGTCATACATACAGGGCAGTGTAGAGCCAATACCACAAGTCTGGCTCAGGCAACACCTTTACCCTGGTCTGGCTGTTCTTCTTCAGGTCATACATACAGGGCAGTGTAGAGCCAATACCACAAGTCTGGCTCAGGCACCACCTTTACCCTGGTCTGTTCTTCTGCAGGTCATACATACAGGGTAGTGTAGAGCCAATACCACAAGTCTGGCTCAGGCACCACCTTTACCCTGGTCTGTTCTTCTGCAGGTCATACATACAGGGCAGTGTAGAGCCAATACCACAAGTCTGGCTCAGGCACCACCTTTACCCTGGTCTGTTTCTTCTGCAGGTCATACATACAGGCAAGTGTAGAGACAATACACAAGTCTGGCTCAGGCACCACCTTTACCCTGGTCTGGCTGTTCTTTCTGCAGGTCATACATACAGAGCAGTGTAGAGGCCAATACCACAAGTTTTGGCTCAGGCACCACCTTTACCCTGGTCTGGCTGTTCTTCTGCAGGTCATACATACAGGGCAGTGTAGAGCCAATACCACAAGTCTGGCTCAGGCACCACCTTTAAACCCTAGTCTGTTCTCTGCAGGTCATATCATACAGGGCAGTGTAAGAGCAATACCACAAGTCTGGCTCAGGCACCACCTTTACCCTGGTCTGTTTCTTCTGCAGGTCATACATACAGGGCATTGTAGAGCCAATACCACAAGTCGAGCTCAGGCACCACCTTTACCCTGTTCTGGCTGTTCTTCTGAAGGTCATACATACAAGACAAGTCTGGCTCAGGCACCACCTTTACCCTGGTCTGGCTGTTCTTCTGCAGGTCATACATACAGGGCAGTGTAGAGACAATACCACAAGTCTGGCTCAGGCACCACCTTTACCCTGGTCTGTTCTTCTGCAGGTCATACATACAGGGCAGTGTAGAGCCAATACCACAAGTCTGGCTCAGGCACCACCTTTATCCTGGTCTGGCTGTTCTTCTGCAGGTCATACATACAGGGCAGTGTAGAGCCAATACCGCGAGTCTGGCTCAGGCACCACCTTTACCCTGGTCTGTTCTTCTGCAGGTCACACATACAGGGCAGTGTAGAGCCAATACCACAAGTCTGGCTCAGGCACCACCTTCACCCTGGTCTGGGTGTTCTAACTGTTCTGCACCAAAGTTCTGGCATCAAAGAATTATAAATGTGTCTACTTCTATGAATGTGGTGCGAGGCCCCCAGAACGCCTCAAATCTTTGGCACACTAAAAAGGGACTTATTGCGCCAAAGTTTGGAGTGCACCTGTTCATACATTCTTTTTGGCTCAAAGTACATCAGAAAGCTTGCACAGCCCTGTTCATACATGTCGCCCTTAAGGTTCAGCTTACGTTTTAAAACATCCGTGCAGATTTAAGTGTCGACCACCCAGATGTAAATAGTCAATGATGGTCGGCAGCTGGTTAAGGATATTTGCTCAAAATGTGAAAAAAATTAAGTGATGTGAGTGAATGTACAGTCAAATCCCAATCTAAAATATTAACGGTCCTCAAATTAACAGATTTATTCAATCATTTCCCTAAAAGAGTTTTCTTTTAAAAAACATTCTACTGAAATGTACTATTTACCTACAATCACCTACATAACAAGTATGTATGTGAACAGCCATTGTGGTATCGCATTACCATAGCAACTATTGCAAGTGTTCAATTCAATAACCATAGCGAGCGTAAATATAAATGTGTACGAGGTATTGATATGAAGCAATGAAACTTTACTATTTTACTGTATAATTGCCCTTAACACCTATACACTTATTACATCTAGAAATTTGCTTTTCAATTCCTTGAAAAAAATACATTATTTATTTTCCCGAAAAATGGTCAATTATCATAACTCGTCATCATTCGGAAATCACTTTTTTACAAATTTGGGAATAAGGAGTAATCACTGGGGACTAACTCTGGCTAAATCTGGAATATACAGTGGATTATTAGTTTCCAAACCCTAGGAATTTGCGCTGTGTGCGCAGGCGCGTTGTCATGGAGTAGCTGTACCCCTTGGAAGCAGTAGAATATGATGTCCCGGTGATAGTTTTTCCGGTTTTTAAATATATATATTTTTTTTCTATTCAATTAGTAAAATGTATTTGCAGTCCCAAAAAAAGTGACATATGGCTTTCCAGCTGTTGGGTGACTTTATACTTCTTTGGAGGGGTTGTTCCTGGTTTGATCCACTGCATCCACTACTGTTTGCTTTCTGGATCATTATGATGCGCTCAGATTTCATCTCCAATAATAGATAACCACAATGATCTAAAAACTCTTTATAACAATCCCCTTGAACTTATTTCTGAGGGGCCATGAGCATTCAAGGTCCCCATCTTCCACTGATCTTTGCCATGTTAAAGGGGTTGTCTCACTACATTGATTCATCTCACCTCAGTCTGGTTTTCTTCTTTTTACTTTTAATTCTGAGGCATGTTTACTGGCTTCTACCCTGTTTCCCCGAAAATAAGACACCCCCGAAAATAAGACCTAGTGCATTTTTTTTATGCAATTCAGAGTTTGGCTGCTTATGCTGAAGTTTGTGTTGAAATCACTACAGTATATTAATACATGTTGATGTTTTGTTCAACAATAAATGTGAATTATTGTTCAGAGAAAAATAAACACCCCCGAAAAATAAGTCTTAGCTCGTCTTTAGGAGAAAAAATTAATATAAGACACGGTCTTATTTTCGGGGAAACAGGGTACTAGGCTGCAGTAGAAGCCAGGTCTGTAGCTATAGCGACCAGTGCTGGTAGCCTATCAAGACGGATCAAACAGGTCTGTAGCTATAGCAGCCAGTGCTGAAAGCCTATCAGGAGAGATCAAACAGGTCTGTAGCTATAGCGACCTGAGGAGCTGATGCAGCCCATACAAGAGGGGATATATAGGGATAGGTAGGACAATGTTAATGGACATATATTGCAAAGTGACTTGTTTTTGCAAGCGATCCTTGTAGTGAGACAACCCCTTTAAGTCATTCGTGAAGCACGTGGTGTGTGGCACCAACAGATAGGCGGGTCATCTTGTATTTCTCTGTACAGGTATGATTTTAGGGGGATTTGACTCGAAAATGGGTTTTGGATATTTTCCTTCCACAGAGATGTAGCCTTCATCTAATGGTACAAAAACCTCTTCTCTAGCATCGCTGCTTCTATTACGTTTTCTGCAGTGACCCTACAATTGATTCTTGACAATTGGACATTGCTATACGAAGGAACAACTTGAAACACTTCTTCAATACATAATCTCAGTTTAGCTCAATACAGTCCTGCAATTATGACCAACTCCTTTCTGAAATGAAGACAGCTGTTACTGCTTGGAGAAGCTGCAGCCAGCCAAACCTTTTCACTTCAAAGGTTGCTGCCTGGAAAAATTGTATTTTTTGATGGACAATCCTATGAATAGTTCAGGTCTGCAAAAGAAGGAACTACTGATTCTCATGAGGTGTTTTCTTTGGCTTGTAAGGGGCTCTATTGAGTGGAGAAACCTCCTACTATCACATCCGTATGCACTAAAAGTGCGTATAGTATATTTCTTAATATATTTTAAAGGGAACCTGTCACATAGGTTGTACCCCTCCCCCCTTGCTGAGGGGAGCCCAAGCTAGTGTCAGACTTGCTGTTTCCAGCGCTGTGTCCCTTATTCTGTAAGAGACAGCAGTTTTAGAACATTTACCCCTCAAATTTTATTCATGAGCAGGTGTTAGCCCCACCCACCAAAGGCTAGCCCCGCCCACTGACAGTTATTCACATGTTTCTACCTATTCAAAGTAATAGGTTTGTCAGTTGAGGTGGGTGGGGCTAGTCTCAGGTGGGCGGGGTTTGAAAAAAACTGACACTGAAGGACTCTTAGGCCGTGTTCACACGGCTTATTCACGGCGGAAATCGCAAATCACAAATCCGGCGTGAATAATGGGCGGGACGGGGGCGGGGCAGGAGCGCAGCGGGGGCGCCGCTCCCCGGCCCCATAGACTGTCATTATCTACGGCGCGTACGCGGCGGATTCGCCGAGCGGGGAGGAGCGATGGAATCCACTGTTCTCTATGAGAGCAGTGGATTACCGTAATTACTCAGACGGATTGGAACCATACTGCAGCGCAAATCCGGCGCGGAGTATGGCGCCAATCCGCGGACAAATAAGCCGTGTGAACGAGGCCTTAGAATGACTCTTCTGGCTGAAAACTGCAGGTTTGAGCATTAAATACACGAAAACTACAGCATCTTACAGAATAAGGGGTACAGCACTGGAAACAGCAGGTCTGACACTAGCTTGTGCTGTCCTCAGCCAGGGGGGGCAAAAACTATGTAACAGGTTCTCTTTAAAGGGATTTTCTCACTATCCTTTCGATAGTGAGAAAATCCCTTTAAAATATAGTAAAATCAAGATTGTATTCTTACGAATGGTTTTCATTTTCCAATTTCTCCTGAGTTACAGAAAAAAAGCACATGTCCATTCAATTTAGTCTTTTATTTTGCAGTGTTGATCCAGAAGAATTGAAAACCTTCATGAAACAGAAGACAATTTTCCTTATCTTATGGAAAAAATAATTCTTTATTGTGGCAATCAGAATAAAGAATTAATGGCCCAGCCCCAGTAATCTAATAACCATACAGATGTAGCAGAGTACAGCTTGACCGTGATATCACGGCTTTTTGTGTTATCTGCTCTCATCTGTAAACATAGGCCATTGAAAAGCATTGAAAAAGCAGAGATAACATTGTGTGCCGTGGTGCCATATCTGTTATGTTTAGTTCTGCTACATCTTTAACTTGTAATATTATTGCACTTCAGAAATCCATTCAGGCCCCTTTTGAACTCTTTTAGTGAATTCACCATGATGTAACAAGAGTAGATGGCACAGGATGATAACCTGTACATTGCAATGAATGATAGCAACTTTGCAGTTTCATGCAAAAATTATACGAAAAATGTATGAAATACAAAAACAGTGGGACTCGCAATTAGACATTGGACCTGCAGGACACCAGGCCGACGATGGCAGGGACACGGGTAAGGGTGAAACCATAAAGACTTCGATCCAGAAGCAAGGCTATAGCAAAGATAACGGACTCTAACAAACTGTGCCTGAATCTTCCCATAAACTTAGCTCTATTGCTGTCCCTGACACCAGATTCCCTGGCCCTATTCTGTCCCTAGTAAATGTTCCTAAGCTACAACTGACCGCAATCGAAACAAACACCAAACAGGACCCGGAAATAAATAACCATATTCTGTCCCTAGTAAATGTCCCTAAGCTACAACTGACCGCAATAGAAACAAACATCAAACAGGACCCGGAAATAAATAACCATATTCTGTTCCTAAGCTACAACTGACCGCAATAGAAACAAACATCAAACAGGACCCGGAAATAAATAACCATATTCTGTTCCTAAGCTACAACTGACCGCAATAGAAACAAACACCAAACAGGACCCATAAATAAATAACCCTATGCTGTCCCTAGTAAATGTCCCTTAGCTACAACTGACCGTAATACAAAACAAACACCAAACAGGACCCAGAAAGAAATAACCATATTCTATCCCTAAGCTACAACTGACCGCAATAGAAACAAACACTAAAGAGGACCCAGAAATAAATAACTATATTCTGTCCCTAAGCTACAACTGACCACAATAGAAACAAACACCAAACAGGACCCGGAAATAAATAACCCTGAAAACTGACACATAGCAACTTAAGGACAACCAGACATACAAGGCAAACCAGGGCTTCTAAATAACTGGGTAAGCCGGCTAATAGATTACTCGATGCAATCACTAGAACTGAACCAAACAGAACAGAACTAGATACACAGAAGATACTAGACCACTAGAACAGAATACTAGTACATCTCTAGCCACAATCTCTTAAAACATGCAATATACTATGTGCCTTTACTGCAAACCTGAAGGAGGATAGCAGTAGCTGTTTCACTAATGAGCTTTTGGTGTGTGACCTAGTCAGCTGATCTGTCCTAAAAGTTGTTTGAGGTAGTTGCATAGTAGCCGTATTACAAGATATCTTCTATGAAGGACAGAACAAAATGTACGGAGAATTTCTGACATTCATAATATGTCACAGATTCCTCTGGCAGAGTTCGACAGGTGTACTGCTCTTACAGTAAAGAATCCTCACAAGTGATTCTATTACCAGAAAACTTTTAATAAAAACTCATTGACATTTTGTTTGGCACACAATCCAAGCTTGTTCTCTCCCAAGTGCAGGGAAACACACTAATATGATATTTTTTTTCTGCTTCAATAAATATCGTTTTCAAGGATAAAATCTAACAGTGATGAAATGAAGACACTTTTCACCTGTCATCTTGCTGAGTGAGATACATACATGGACTGAGCATCTGAATTCACTGTCAGGGAAATTATTGATTTCCAAGGGAGTAATTTTTCAGTTACCTCGACAGGATTAACAGATGATCCATTTTTGACAATACCATAAGTAGGTACCGACTATATGACAAAACACCCTGGAATGATTTTATTTTTCATAGAAACTATTCCTTCGTGTGAGAACTTTCATTACAATAAACCATTTCATTCTGTTATATCATAAATACCTTCATGCCAATAAATTCTAACAGCGAGAACTATATTTTAAATATAAGGAATTATGACAATTGGCATTTTGTGTATATGAAGATACCAGCATAGGTTTTTATCAAAATCTATATTTTGGTGAATTCTCTTACAGTTTAGATTATAAAGAGGAGACACAAAGACAAACTCTGTTTAGGGCATAACAAGACCTGCCCATGTCTGGACCAGATCACCACCTGACTTGTGGGTAGAAAGTCAAAAGACAGACATGTGCAATACAGCAACATTTCAGGCTGAGGTGCTTTTCCAGGCTTGATACAGATGAAGGAATAAATCCCTTAAAACACACCAGTTATTGAAGGGGTTGTCTCATTATTTCTGTTTTACAGAGCCACAGACACTTACAGGCTATCACTTCCTGGTCAGATTGTAGGTGGTTCTATAGCAGTGATGGGCATATCAGCTCTGCTGTTTCTCGCTGGACTTGTTACAGTGACATAAGTGCAGGAGTTTTATAAACTTTAGTGCACAAGGCTATAGGACTCTAAAAGGTTACAGCTTTTCAATTAGTAATGAAAACCAGCTCTTGTATTTCAAGATAAGGAACAGAGCACCAACCCCACCACTGCTTCAGACTGTAAAGAGCTGAGAGAGGTGTTTAGCAAAATCAGGAGATAAGATCTTCTATAACTCTGAAGAGAAGCAAAAACAGAAAAGCAATGTATTTGGTAATAAAGTATTATTATTATTATTCTATATTTGAGTGCCATTGATTCCAGGGCGCTGTACATTCAGGTGGTTACATACATAAGTCAAACAATTACAATAGTGAAAATCTGTCACTAACAACAGGTACAGAGGGAAAGAGACCCTGCCCGCTAAGGCTTACAATCTACAAGGAAGGGGGAAAGAGACAGAAGGTGAAGGGCAGACATGTTTGTGGAGGGTATAGTGACAGCAGGGGTACTATAGTTTATAGGCTATCCCGAAGAGATGGGTTTTCAGGTTGCTTTTGAAGCTAGTGAGAGTGGGGGAGAGTCTGATGTGTTGGGGCAGTGAGTTCCAGAGTGTGGGGGAAGCACGAGAGAAATCTTGGAGACGGTTATGGGAGGAGCTGATCAGAGGCCAGCAGAGAAGAAGGTCCTGTGAGGAGCGGAGATTGCGTGAGGGGAGGTATCGATTGATGTATGGAGGGGAGAAGTTATGGAGAGCCTTGTAGGTCATGGTTAGTAACTTGAAATGAATTTGCTGGGCAATGGGAAGCCAGTGAATGGTTTGGCAGAGGGGAGAGGCAGAGGAGTAGCGAGGAGAGAGGTGAATAAGACGGAGCAAGAGTGCTAAACGGGAGGCCGCAGAGAAGGATGTTACAGTAATCTTTATTTACCTTTGCCTTCATGTTTAAATCTAATCAATGAAACCGGACTACCCCTTTAAAGGCAACCAGGAGGCATGGGCATCAGGAGGAAGTGTACTCCAGGGCATGATAAATAGGTTAAACTCTTGCGAGTGCTAAGAACTAGAAATTTAATTGAAAGTTCCTGGGCCTGAATGCAAAATCTGTAAAACGGCCCCTATTAATTATGGGAAATGATGTTTCCCTGTGTAGCAGAGGGACTTTTATCCCCATTCAGCCACTAGGTTCAAGTGCAGTTCATGACTTTGTACGTCCTACAATTAAATCTAAGCTGAGGACTTCCACTACACAGCTTCAGGTTCCTTATGCTGCAAGCACTGATATTTGGCTTCAACAGAGATGTAGCCTTCATCTAAAGTGGAGACTCTTCTTTATGATGGTTTCTTCTGCACCATCTCGTGTAATGACCTTGATATTGTTATAAGATGGAATGACACCGAAATGAAAGACCTCTTCAACAAATGGTCTCAGTTTGGTGCGAAATAGACTTACAATGATGTCCAACTCCTTGAACTGAAGGCGGTGTGTCACTTATCTGTTTCAGAGAACTTTCCTTCCAGTTTCACGCAGCCGGCACTAGCAGAGATGAGTCCATCGTATTCATGATCTGCTGCTTCACCTCACTCATCCACCTCTAATTGTTAGGTTTCTACCGATTAACAGTAATGCATAGAAAATTGTGAATCGTCAGCGGGTGCACAGGGCGAGTGGCCGCTCATAAATATCATGGACTCCTCTCTGCCAGTGCCGGTTGTTTGCTGCAGTTTGTAGCTCTAAATTTGCCTTTTATGTTCAGCAGTTCCAGGGACATGGGAAGGATCCCCTCATAATGATGCTAAACAGCAGCAGAGACCTTGCCTGTGCCATTACAACTGTCCTGCATCCACTGCTTAGAACACAACATCCTCCAAGGGCCTAGGCCGCTGCTGGCCTTAACACACGCAGTACTCTGTATGCTACTGAACATTTGCTTACACATTTGCACTAGCATACCGAGTACTGAGCGCAGCCTATTGGGTGTTTGGCTTTTAAGCAGTGGCAACATGTCAATTATCTCCCCGCTCGTACAATACGATCATATTGTATGAGCGGGGAGAGGAGGCGGAATCCATAGTTCTCTATGAGAACTATGGATTACCATAATTTCGGCATGCATCTCGCTCTCCCCCATGTCCCATTGGCTACTAAGTATTAAAAGCAAAAGGCAGGTACAGTGTCAGATTGGGGTGCCTAGGGCTTACCAATGGAGCTGATTCTTGGGGCCCACCAGTAGAGTTGTTTCCTGGAGTCCACCAGTGAAGTTGATTATTGGGACCTACCAGTGAAGTTGTTTTCTGAGGCCGCCAGTGAAGTTGATTCTTGGGGACCACCAGTGAAGTTGTTTCCTGGGGCCCATCAGTGAATCTGATTCTTGGGGCCTACCAGTGAAGCCGATTCTTGGAGCCCATCATTGAAGTTATTTGGGGTTCCCCCAGTGGAGCTGAATTTTGGGGCCCACGCTACACCTACTGTACAAGACCGCACATGCTGCACATCACTTTTGCACTCTGCCAGAAAAGCAGCCCAGAGGTTTTCCCCTGTTGCCTGTTGCCTTGTGGGTATAATTGGTACGTAGGAGCCCACATTGGTCATGTGATATTGCCTGGGCACCTACAGCATTACCTGTGTCCTTTAGCAATGCAGGTAGTGTGCCAAAAATAGAACAGGTATAGGAACAGAAGCGCACTATGTGCGGTAAGTCAGATATCAAATAGTCTAGATACGGTACTAATTGTTGAAAAAAAACTGTTGAAGCAATCCTGAAAGTAAGAAAGGCAAAATTTGTCCCACAGTTCATGTTTCTTGGCAAAATGGCAGTAGATAATATCAGGGCTGTGGAGTCAGAGTCGTGGGCGGAGTCGGGGCTTTTTGCAGGGGGTCGGGTCGTCATTAAAAGGACCGATCCGCTCCCAAAAAAAATAATAAGTTGGTCCGTTAGTTCGAGCAAAGAGCAAGGGAATTGGGGGCTGGCCATGCTACGCTCCATATCTTCAGCCTCATACATGTGAGTGTAATTTTGACATGGAAAAGGCAAAGCGTGCCCCGGGGAAAGATTTGCTCGGGGCAAACGATTTCAGCCAAAATTTTTCACCTGCTTTCAAAGAAGAAAAAAGTTCAAAAATGCATCAAATGACTGTGGTGAGGCAATTCCTTTATACCCCAACATTGTTAGAATGTTGCCCCTTGGTCACCCCTCTGTCCCCAACCCAAGTTAGTGTAGAGAGGCCTTTTCTAGCCCGGAAAAAATGAGATCAGATGTGAGGTCATGTATGCAGGATCTGATAAGGAAAAACTATTTCCAAACAAATTCGAGACTTCACAAATGTTCCTGCTTTTTTTGCTATTTACAATTTTTTTTGTGCCTTTGGAGACATTGATAGGCGCATTATTGAGGGGAGAATATTTCCCTAAAATGCTCTCCTATGCGCCTTTGGGGGAGTATGTGGAGCAATGCGTGTCCCCCGGGAAAAGCCTGGTCCGGTGAAGGGGAAAGCCGACAGTTTGTGTTCAGTAACACTATTTACTGACTTTTTGGGTATAACGTTCCCATCCCTTTTGGTCTGGGTCGGCTTTTCGGGAGTGGTCAAAGACAGGGTGGGTGGCCACTCCCCCCCCCAGGGGGGCGGGGTTCAGGCCCTAAAAGCCGGGCGCAGGCCAGGGGGGGGGTTTGGAAACCCTGGGTCCAGGGGAAAGACCGTCTGTAAGAAACCGCTGAAATTTGCACAAGCTGGCCAAGTACTAGTCAGGAATCCTGTGTCTAGTGAGACCCTCGCCGAGCAGGTATTTATTTTCTTTGCCTGAAGCTAAAGGCTTGTTTTTTTTTTGGTTTTTTGCACCGCGAAAAAAAAACCCGGGGCAACGCCTGGACTTGAACTGAAAGTTGTGTCCCGTCTCTTCTGCTGAACCCACCTCCCTACCTGTGGTCCCCCTCACATATGGGGGAGGACGGGCAGCGGACGAAAAAGAACACACACACTTTGACGACTTTTTGCTGAAATCCGTCTGGGTAAAAGCTGCAGCATGTAAAAACCCAAAAGAGACTCAAACAGGGAGAACGCTCAAACAGTTAATCCAGGCCAAACCCCAGCCTACAACGATGACTGCAAACCAACAAAGGTGCCGAGGAGGCCATACGAGCTCAGCTAAAACAAATCCTTTTGTAGAGGCCAATCTCCCGCCTTGCAGGACACGCAGATTAAACGGCGCACAGGACAAGTCCAAGCTAGGGCCCAAAATGTCAAGACGTCAGGCCCCTTCCCCCACCCTGCTGCGTGTAACATCCTTGCAGAAGATGACCCCCACGGACGACTTTGAGGCCTATCTTGCCGCTTTGAAAGGGGGGAGAGCTGAGATATTACCTGCGCCCCCCTGGCTGAATGTTGGCCCCTTTCCCCTGAGGGGGAACCACAGAAGCTATTTCCCCTCAGGAGCAGACGCCAAGGACTATGCCATTAAAGGTGGGGTTCTGGCTCCCTGGGGTAAACACCAACGGGGGGGACCAATGGATTTTCTCGCCCACCCCAGCCGGGTTCGCAGATGAGACCTGGTCACCTGGTGAAAAAGGGCTACAGCCAGAAAAAGTCGACCCTGCGCGATGGTGGAAGGTCGACTGGACAATTTATCCGGGTCGCTGCCCCAAGACCAGCGCTGGGTAGACAAGGGGACCCAAAAAATGCCGAACCCTCGCAGCCGGTCGAGGGGTTTTAAAGGGCCACTGGGGACTTGCTACAAGCCGGCCCCGGGGACCTCCAACCCGGGAACAAAAACCCCTCGGGAGTCGGTAAGGGGGCCCCCATACAAAGGGGGGTAGAACCCCAAAGGGAAGGGGCCCAGAGGGGGACCTTTGGAGGAGAGGAAAGGCCCCAAATAGACATCCGACAAGGCAGACCTCGGGGGACGGGTCGCATTTTGTTGGCGGTGAAGTGGCCCTTTGCCAGTTCTGCAAACGCCCCTTTCCCCTGGAACCCATGGACGTAAAAAGGCAAACGGGGTCTTATTTGCAGGGCCAGTACTCTGCGGGAACTGTATGGAGACTGATCACCAACTCGCAAAAAAGGGTAATGACTTTCCATGACAGCCTACGGGACCCGGAAGTCTAGTCACTCTGGGCATGCCAGCCGATCGACCCTACACCTCCCCACGGGCTTTTGGGGGCCTGTGCGCAGGGGGACACCAAAGAGTACCCTACCGCCCTATGAAAATAGAGACACTTGCGGAGTACCTCTCAAAAGTGGACGTAGTTGGGTTCTCTCAGGGCACACGTGTTTCGGGGAAGAATTTCCCCCTTATTCGGGGACTGTGGCAAAAATGTGTACCATCTACTGTAAAAGTTAACGGTAATTTTAAAGGTATACCTGTTTTTGACCAGAGCCTTTTGACAGTGGGGGCTACGACCCTCAGTAGGGGGACCACAAGGGTTTGATAGTTTTTCCCCTACAGTTCGGGCTGGTGAGACGGGGACAGGGGGAAGGGGCTGCTTCCCTGATTAAGGTTTTTCCCGGGATAACTTTGGAAAAGCTCAGCTTCGAGACCCCACCTTGGCAAAAGCGGGGACAATGTTAAGGTGTGAAGGAGAGCCTCAATACCAGGGCTGATAGGGTTATCCGCAAAGGGCAGTCACTCACAACCTATTGTCCCAAATTGATAAAATTAGGGGGAGGTGGGGAGCAACTGGGTTCCCCAGCCCTATCGAAAATGCTTAACCTTGCCCAAAAACAGTGTGGAGGACACTTGGGCACTGAAAAAACCAAAAACGCTTTCCTTCAAGGTTTTTCTGGCCAGGGTGTATCTAAATTGAAGGGGTCTGGAGCCTCCCGAGTGTAAAGTGCAGTCCGATGCCCCGTTTCCGGAGCCCCCGGGTCCCCCGCCCACACGAAATACCCTTTGAAGGATTGCGAGGGACTTAGTGGGCCCTCTAATAAAGTTTTCGCGGGCCACAGTTATCTAAAGTGTTAGATTACGCCACCCTACCCGGGGCGTGCCTTTGGGAATCCCTTTGCTAAAAACTTTGCAAGGAGCTGTTTCTTAGGTTTTCTCATACAGGTATCCCAAAAGAACCCTCAAAACCCAAGAATCCCCTTCATGTCCGGGGTCATAAGGGATTATCAAGTTACTTAGCATTAAACTTTGCGTACATCCAAACACCCCAAACGGTGGTCTTTTTGAACATTTAACAAAAGCTCAAAAGAATGCTAAAGAAGGGGGTCAGTAAGGAGGGAAAGACGGGACGTCTGCCCATATTTGATGTTCTCAGCCCGGGGAATTTTCCACGTCCCGGGGGGGTACCCCCCCTTTGATTAGTTAGGTAACACCACGGGACCCCTGGATATAGCCAAGGAAACCGGAAACAAGGGGGCCACGCCCCACAAGAGTGTAATCAAGATATCCCCTAATGGGGGACCAAATCGCCGGGGTTTAGCCCATCGTTGGGAACTTTTAGAAGGGGGCACAAGGGGCCCCAAACCCGGGGTATATACAATCGGCCAAAGTGAGGAGCTTTTAACCCGGGGGTCGGGTGCAGTGCTCGTGCCCCCCTTTAAAAGCAAGTTTTCCCGCAAAATGGCAAGGGCCCTATGAAGTTGTGGAGAAAGAGGGGAAAAAAATTACAAAATGTACCACCCGGAAAACGTAAGCCAGAGCAGGTGTACAATTAATTTACTTAACCCTTGGAAGGACAGGGAGACCCCCGGGGGCGGTGAGTACCTCCAGAGTGTGGTTCCAGAGGTATGTTTCAGAGGCCCTTCAAAGTCCAGAAGCAGAGACACTGGGAAATCATACAGAGAAACAAGGTGGTTCCGGAGGTACCAGAGGACTAAGTCATAAAACATGACATTTTCACTGACCCTGGAGTTTAAGGGGCATTTGAAACTTACCGAATTCCAGAGGCCCTAGGGCCATATCAGGGGGCAAAAAGATGTTAGACCTCGGGGGGATTGAAGAGTCACGAAAAAACGAGTGGGAAGCCCCATTGTGCTCATCCCCCAAACCCACAGCTCATTAGCTTCTGTAAAGATTTCCGGGAAACTTAAAAAGTCCCCAAAGGTTTGATCTACCCAAGCCCAGGGGGGGACGAGCTAATTTAGAGGTTGGGGCAGCAAAATATTTTTCTACCCTTGACCTCACTAAAGGGTACTGGGAAGTTCCCCTACTGATCCCCCGCCAAAGAGAAGACGGGTTTTGCTACACCGGACGGGGTCTTCCATACGCGCCTCCCTTTCGGTTTTTCATGGGGCCCCCCCGGCCAAACCTTCCCAAAATTAATGGAGTCATCCTCAGCCCCCTCGTCGATATGCTTCGGCATACTGGACGACATTAAATCTTTAGCGAGGGCTGGAACAGCCCCTGCCAAAAGGACAGGCCGTGCTTAATTTCCCCTTTGGGAGGCCGGGCTAACAGCAAACCTAGGAAATGTGCTTTAGGTCTGGAGGAACCTGGTACCTGGGTACATAATAGGTAGGGTGTTATTAAAAACCCCAGAAAAATAAAATGGAGGCGATACAGGGGTTTTGGGCCACAACCCCCAACCCCAAAACAGGTGAGGGCCTTTTAGGTATCGGGGTTTTCTATCGTAGGTTCGTCCCAATTTTGCCAGTATAGCACCCCGTTAACTGACCAACAAAAAACAGAAAAATCGGTCAGGTCACTTGGGAAACCCAAAAGCAGAGAGGGGCATTCCAGGGGTTTAAAAGGCCCTTTGAAAAGACCGTACTGACACCCCAAATTCAAAAAGGGCTTTATTGTACAGACGGGTGCTCTGATGGAGGATGGGTTCATGCTTTCCCCGGAGGGAAACAGAAGAACATCCGCCATACTTAAGTAGGAACCCTCCCGCAGAGAGGAATTACAGATTGTGAGCGAGAGTGTTTGGGCCCAAATGGGGCCTTGGGTCCCCTTAAAATACTACCTACTGGGGCGTAACTTCAGGTTGGTCACAGACCACGACCGCTAAACCTGGGTGCCCAAGCAAAGGGGAAAATGCAGGGTCACCAAAAGGTTTTTTGACACTGCAGAATTTCAGTTTTTCTTTTGAACATAGGGGAGGAAAACGCAGGGGAAACCCGACACACTGTCAAGACACACTTCTGGAGCTAAAAAAAGCCGACCCCCCAGGGTTCAACAAGGGGGAGGTATGGAGACAGGACAGCGGCATTATTGAGGGGGGATTATTTCTCCAAAAATGCTCTCCTATGCGGCCCTTTGGGGGGTATTGGGGCAATGCGTGTCACCGAGAAGCCTGGGCTCGGGGGAAATGGAAGCCACGTTTGTGTGTCATAACATAGTTTCTGACACAGTATAGTATAAACGGTTCCAATCCGCTTTTGTTCTGGTCGGCTTTTCCTGGAGTGGTCAAAGAGCAGGGGGGGTGGCCACTCCCACGCCCCCGGTTAGGCGGGGTTTAGGCCTATAAACCTGGGGCTGCAGGCCGGGGGGTCTATGTATACTTGGGGCTCAGAGGAAAGACCCTGGAAGCAACCCGCGTAATTTGCACGGGTGGGGCCAAATACGTCAGGGAATCCTGATCAGGAGAGCTCTGCCGACAGGTATTTATTTTCTGTTTGCCTGAAGCTAAAAAGGGTTTTTTTTGTTTGTGTTGTTTGCACTGCTGAAATAAACCCGGGGAACGCCTGGACTTGAAAGTAAGCCTCGTTCACACGCTTAAATTTTCCCCATATTTGCCGACATTACGATCGTCAAACCGTCGCAAATCAGTCAAAATAAGTAAAAGCCTATTTTCTATTGATTTTAATAGAAAATAAGACTCTCGTTCACACGACACTAATTTCCCTCCGGATTGCCCCCCCGGATTGATGACGCAATCCGGACGGAAAAACAATGGCATGTCAATTATTTTCAGACGGATTCACCACCTTCAAGATTGGGGATGGGAAAACCGCGGGAAATCAGTTACAAATACTTCCCACACTTAGTGGGGACTTATTTGCAACTGATTTCAACTGATTTCGGAACTATTTCATCGGGAATCCGATGAAAAAACCTTCCCGAAATAACTGTTTGGAACATAGCCTAATTTTGCCCTTCTCTGTCTGCTGAACCCCCGCTGCCCACCTTTTCTGGCCCCCCCCACATCCCAAAGTCAATTTCCAATAAATATATTTACCTGACAACTAAAAGGAACAATGTTTTGAACTCGGACTTTCCGACTCCCAACTCACCCTCCAAAACAACTTTGAGGCTACTTTAAATTTAAAAAACAGTCATCTTTCCTTTTTTATACAAAAAATTTGATTGCAAGTATTTAGCACTGCTGAGTTCTCAGATTTTTTCCGTAACTGCATTGTTTTTTTGTTTGCCCTAAAAAACAAATGTAATTTATTTTTTTTGTTATATTTTGGAAAAACCCCCCTTGGGTTTCAGCTCTGCCTAATTTTTCTGGGCTCTGAATCAGAATCAAGCAAATATTGACCAAGATCTGATCCAGGGCTCTTCTAACATTCCCAAGTTGGGGCAGACTGGGCTTGGGTACAATACAGATTTCCCCAACCTACCCCCAAATGTTTTTAAAAGATCAAAACATGTACCCGTTGCTTGTCATGCTGTTCTACCCAAATAGCTTTATTATGTATCATAAGGTGATAAACACCAATGTTACCATTTTACTACAGTAAAGTTATCAATTAAACTGCAGCATGTTTTGAGGGAGTCAGGAGTCGGAGGTTTGGGAAATTGAGGAGTCGGAGTCGGGGCTTCGGCTTGCCGACTCCACAGCCCTGGATAATATGAGGAGGTTAAATATTTTGGAAGTGCAAAAACTTTGAGATGACAATAGCAGGCTCTTTACTCCTGTACATTTGATGGGCTCTAATTTTCATCAATCAGTCTTCTACTTTAAGCAGTCACATCCTCTAGGTCTTGCTGAAGAAGAGATAAGAGAGGCAATTGGTGGCAACTTTCTGGTGAGTGTTGTGGTCACTGTGGAAAGCAAAAGAGCTTCAGATAGAAGATAAGGGAGTTGGAATCAATATAAAAAAAACAGAAATATCAAAATTTGATATCTTTCTAATATTTCCTGACATATTGTAACATTTTTGTGAAAACCAAATAGTGTACATAAGTAGAACAATGAGAATTTCTACACATGCAAGGAAGGATTCAACCAAGAAAGATGGCGGGCGTTAGTAATATACTTGTAGTATATGTATAGTATAAAACAATGATGCACATTAAGAATTAGTAGGACAGACTGTGTACATTTGTTATTGTATATCAGAGCTCCTGACTTGTAGACTGAGACACAGCAACAATAGTGTGTCCCTGAGAGACATGTACATATAATCATCATGAGAAAAAGAAAGTACATCCTCCTTAAATGTTATGGTTTTAATAATCAGGATACCATTTAAAAAGTAGAAGTCCTTAGAAGATTGAAAATGGGGTAAATACAACCTCAGATGAACTACAACACACAAAAGATTCCACCATGTCTTTACTTACTTAAAATAAAGTTTAAATGGAAAAGCCAGGTGTGAAAAACTAAGTACACCCTATGAATCAATAGCTTGTAGAACAATCTTTAGCAACAATAATTTGAAGTAAATGTTTTCTGAATGACTTTATCAGTCTCTTATAGTGTTCTGGAGGAATTTTGGCCCGCTTTCCTTTACAACATTGCTTTAAATTATTAAGGTTTAATGGCATTCATTTATGCAACACTCTCTAAGATCCCACCACAGCATTTTGAATGGAATGAGAGCTGGACTTTGACGGGCCATTGCATTACCTCGATTATTTACATTTGCAGCCATTCTGTTTTAGATTTGCTGATGTGTCCTGCTGCATGACCCAGCTGTAGCTGTTGGATAAATGGCTTGAGGGTGGATTTGCTGGGATGTCCACTCTTGGGCATGTTTTCCACTTATGAATAATCTTTCTCACTGTAAGATGTTAGAGTTCAAATTGTTCAGAAATAGTGTCATAGCCCTTCCAAGATAGATGGGGCAGCAACCATTGCTTCTCTATCATAATTGCTGATGTCTTTCCTTCTTGGCATTGTGATAATACACGTCTGAATGTTCCATTCAAATAAGCTGCCAGAACGTCTGATTTTATAGAAGCGTTTAATCTTGCTAATGATCAAGAAATTAAAGGCATTTGATTAGCACCACCTGGCTATTGTCCACCATATTTACACCTATGGAAGCAATAAGGATGCACTTAATTTTAAGGCACTGCTTATGTTCTTTGACCTAATTGACCTGTGTTTTCTTTTGTGTAATTTGTCATGTGCTGATGTTCATCTGAGGTTATAGTTGTCTAATTTTGAGATCTTCTAAGATCCAGTTTTTTATTATTATGTCCTCATACATAAAACCATGGAATTCAAAGACTTTTCTTTTTCCATGACTGTGAAAAAAGCAATTTACTGAGCCTTGGCAAAGGGTTCTGGAAATGAAAAGAAATTGAGTGTTATACTTACATAAGCCGCTGGGTCTTTGTGAAATGGTGGCTTTGTCAGGAACCCCTGAGATGAGTACTGAAATGACAGAGGTTAAAAGCATGTTTGAAATCTAACTTTGTACCAGTTTTACCAGGGCACATGAGCCCTTAACTATAACAGCACCAAAGTGTAGAGGATGCAGGTTTGGAGACTGCTCATGAAATGTTCAGTGAGAAAAGTTTATTGATGTCTGCAACTTCATGCCTATAAGTCCAGGTTTGTCAATGGCTATGAAAAAAGTATAGTAAACAATATTTTACTATGCACTTGATGCAACTGTGAATTCCCAATGAATTCCAGCTAAATATACACCAAGATGTGCAATCTTATACTGTGAGCCTCTAGACACCAAGGGGCGACAAGTATGAAACCTGGCTCCGACATGCTAGTTTTAAGTCGTGTTAGAGGAGTGTAGAAGGCGTCATTATGTATGAAAGTGCTTTACAGTACTTTATACATGTCACGTTCTAAGGCTGCTTTCACACGGTGCGGTTTTGGTGCGGTTTTTATGCATTTTTTGGATGCGTTTTTTGTGCAGGAAGGCACAACAATTAATGCTATACATTGTTGCACAAAAAACGCATCCAAAAAAATACATCAAAACCGCACTGTGTGAAAGCACCCTAAGGCAAAATTTGTCTAAGCCGTGACACTTTGAAATTGGTACTGATTTGTGCAACAGTTATATGCCAAATCTTGACGCATGCAAACGACTCTGGCACGACACGTCCCCACAAATATTCAAAGTGTTGTGTCTGGTGCAGAATGCGGCAAGTTTGGGCGGACAAGTATTCCTACATCTAAAGAACACGGCTATGACAGTTTTTTGGTGCAAGCCCATTCATACATTTCGCCCCAAATGTGCCAAAGCCTGGACAAAATGGATAAAATGACAGGTGATTGCCTTTGTCAGTGATTTTTACACGCCACAGATTTTTTTTTTACAAGCCATACCATATTTATAGATCATGCCCCTCCTAACATCCATACATTTTAATAAGCACTAAAAACAAAACCTACTTTTTACATCACAATAGTCTAAACGCTATAACTTTTTTATTTTTATCTCCCTCATGACAATATTCAAAAGTGAGCAATTATAACTTAGTAAAATAACTTAAATATTACAAGTCACATCATCATACGATTAAATCATCTTCTGAAACAGCGGGAAATAATTAGTCAGCAATACACAATAATAAACTCAGTCCTGTGACTGTTCTAATAACTATAAGGAGGGTATTACACAATCTTTTCGAGGTTCTTGTACAGTTCCATTTTTTTCATTTTTCTGTTCATGGGACTTCGTGGGGCTGGGTCACACATTCTGCTTCTATTGAACTTGAGATGCATGTAAAAAAAACTCATCAAATTGATGTGCAGTACAAACACATGTGTCTATAGTAACAAAATGGGCAATACATTACTAAAGAAGCATTTATGATATCTATCATACATCATACAGCTATCTATCATATCATGTGAACCGAGAATCTCAAGTTTTTTTGTGAACCGAGAATCTTATAGTAACAAAATGACTCAAATTTGGAACACCTTAGTGAAATTCTTGTTAAGCGTAAGTTAAAAAATAACGTATGAACACTTAGGACCACATGTATGAAAACTTTATTCGTTGTCCATAGCAACCAATCAGAGCTCCCCTTTCATTTCATATAGTGCTCTTCGAAAATATAAGGGGGTTCTGATTGATTGCTTTGGGCAACAATGAAAGTCTTGAACCTAGACAGTTTTCTTACATGTGGCCCTTGTTTTTTTTTAAAAATTCATGCATTTCTGCCACATGCAATTTTTATGCTCTTCAGATGTTGACATTTTCATCTGTATCATATTGGAGTACATAAGAGTTTTTGATCATTGTTTTTTCTGGATTTTATTGTGGGAGGTCTTTATTTTTTTTATGTAGCAAAGCTAGAGACAGAAAGGCAGATTACCAAAGACACTAAAACTAACCCTAAAATATTTTTTACTATATAAATAGTAAAAAGATTAGAACTAACAATGTTGGACCTTTAAAAAGTAGTGAGGGAGCTTGTGTGGAGGACACTGAGAAGAAAGCAAACCTATTAAACAATTTTTCTCCACCTTATTTACCGAGGAGGATGACTTTTCTGTTGATGAGCAGAGGGATGAGGTAAACTCCAACTTAAAAGTTTCTTGTCTAACCCAGGAAGAAGTGCAGCTCCACCTACAAAAGATTAATATAGACAAATCCCCAGGTGCTGATGGTATACAATACCGATTCAAAAACTGGTCTAAACATGAGTATAAGTCACCATACCATAAACAGCATGAACCAATATGAAGTATAATGACTCTCCAATATTTACCATTGTAAGGCCCCGAAGGGCAAGGTGATAAACGGGGTATACATAGGCCCCAGAGTTCTCGCTCAGGTATGGCGAGAGTAATACAGGTCACCGAGAGACCTGGCCTCGGTGAGGTAGAAACCCGGGCACTTAGTTTGTGTCACTGCATTAGCGGTTGGCCCCATTTTTACCCAAAGTAGTATTTAGCTTGGAAACACAGCTTAGTCCGGGTCCGGCTTTTACCGGGAGCAGTCAAAGATTTGGGGTGGGTGGCTGCACCCCCAGGTTCCAGTGCCAGGGTTTCGTCTGGCTACATAGATCAGCAAGTCAGCTGACTGTGGGTGTGTCTGGAGTTTACAGGCCAGAAGCTGGCCTGAGTAGACTACACCCACAAGTTATCCAAGCTACAAGCTGATAAGAAAGGGACTACATTGTTTATTTTAGCGCTCGGACGAGCAGGAGTTTATTTTGGGTGTTTTTAAATTTGTATGGAAAATACGTTTTGGGCTGCCATCTGCACAATAAACGCCGGGGAAGAACCGTGCGTTTGCTACAAGCCTGTCTGTGTCTCCATTTGCCCTGGGACTTCGCTGTACCACCGAGCTTACCCCCTTACACCATATAAAGATATTTATTCCAAAAAATACATTATAAATGCAAAAAATACAGCTATCACAACTGAAACAACCTTAAAAACATTTAAAACACAAAATATCCCCAAACAAATATTGGTGACACTCCTCCACCCAAAGATAACAACATTAAATTGGGAAAACGAGCATAATAAATATACACATAACAGACAAGTGATCAAAAAATACAAAAAATGCCCCAAAACCCAAAAAAATCATAAAAAAAATACAAAAACCTAATTTCAATTCATTACCAAAGTGGTGGATATGTCACCAAGGAGGGTATTAGCCTCGACGCGCTTTTCGCTGCCAGCTTTCTCAAGAGGCTAAATGCAGTACACAAAATGAGTCCATATATGCACAATAACTAACGTCCCCACTTTAGTAATGAATTGAAATATAGGTTTTTGTATTTTTATCATGATTTTTTGGTTTGGTGCATTTTTGTATTTTTTGATCACTTGATCTGTTTTTGTGTATATTTATTATGCGGGCTTTCCAATTTACTGTTAACTTTGGGGAGGGTAGTGTCCATATTGGGGGGTATTTTGTGTTTTTAAATATTTTTAAGGTTGTTTCAGTTGTGATACCTGATGGTATACAGCCCCGTGTCCTATGGGAGTTAAGTAATGTCATAGATAGGCCCCTATTCTTAATATTTATGGACTGTATAATAACAGGGCATGTCCCAAAGGATTGGCGCATAGCAAATGTGGTGCCAATATAAAAAAGGGATCAAAAAGTGATCCTGGAAACTATAGGCGGGTAAGTTTGACCTCTGTTGTAGGTAAAATGTTTGGAAGGTTTTCTTAGAGATGCTATCCCTGGACTTCTCACTGGGAAAATAAAAAGTATAAATCAGCATGGGTTTAAAGAAGGATCGGTCTTATCAAACTAATCTCATCAGCTTCTATAGGAAGCATTGCTAGACTGGATCGGGGTGAGGCACTGGGTGTCATATATATGGATTTTCCTAAAGCATTTGATACTTGGCCACATAAAAGGTTTTGGTAATAAAATGGAATGCTTGGACTGGGGAAAATATGTGCAAGTGGGTAAGCAACTGGCTCACCGATAGAAAACAAAGGTTGGTAATTAACGGTGCATAATCGGACTGGATCCCTGTTACTAGTGGGGTACCACAGAGGTCAGTATTGGGCCCTATTCTCTTTAATATATTCATTAAAGGGAATGTCCCACCTCAGTGCTTAAGTCTTCTTTAGGTGCTGGAGGCTTCAAAAAAAGGGGTGTCATATTCTTCCCCTGGCTGGGCAGAACAAACCTCAGTCTAGCTGGTGACTTCATCACTTTTCTACAATCGCTGCGCTCGCTCCCGTGGTTGCCATGGTTACCTGATTATGCAGCTTTGGAAGCATAGAAGAAGAGTAGGGGTCACTATAGCTACAGACCTGTTTGATCTATCCTGATAGACTGCCAGCACTGGTTGCTATAGCTACAGACCTGGCTTCTACTTCTTCTGAGCATTTTTTCGGTTGGCGATATGTAGCAGGCATTTAAGTAAAGAGATGATTATTTTTAGTGAAGATTCTTGCTGCATAAACAGATGTGTAAAATACAATGTTCTGGCTACATGAAGCCAGAATGTGAAAGGAGCACTGCTGCTTACTGTAGACAACAGAGTCAATAACAGCACAGTATACAGAAAGCTCCCTGTAGCGGAAGCAGCAGGCAGCCAGAATGCTAGGTTTAGTTTCTATGTTTAGGTAGCAGGACTGTAGTACAAAAAATATCATCTATTCATTCCCTAAATGTGATCCACACTAATAAATGGCTAAACCTTTACAACATTGCTCAGATGTTTTGCTCCACACTTGGAATGTAAAACTACATTGCACGATCTGTTGTGGGAGCCATTGGGACGCATCCCCACGGCACAGGACAAATACCGTTTGGTTTATCCGACAAGTATTTGTACTGTTTTCTGGCCAGGCACACGGCCGCAGTGAAATGGCTTTGCTTTGCAATTAGCGGAGAAAAGCCCTCCCCCTTCACATAGGCATGTTCATATTCCGTCTGAAAACCAGTCAGAAGAATGAACACGTTGAAAGTTTTTCGGACCGCCGGCGGTCTGAAAAACCGCCAGGCGGGAAAACCCGTGCAGTGGGGACCGCTGCACGGATTTTCCATAGTGGGCCACGTTAAAGGGTGTTATGTAGCACATTGAAAGTTAAATGTATTCTGAATTCATCATTAAACCATGTCTCAGAGTGTAAGCCCCCCACACCCCTCTGTGTGAAAGGAATTTCTAGCATGTGTCTGTAGACTCTCACCCCCAGCCCTTTGCCTGGCTAATTACTGAATTGTTTAGATAACAGGGGTCTTAAGCAATTTTATGGCCCAATTTATAGATTTAGCTGTCCCGGATACCTGATAACCTTTGACCCCCCACTATAAAACTTTCATTGACCTGCCCCCCCCAGCAGCAGCGCCGTCCGTGATTGCCATCTAGTCGCATGAGTCCGCAAAACCCTCATAAGACAATCAAGGGTCCGCCTACCTCATCATAATTTCAGCCAGTAAAAGAGTAGGCAGATATGAGAGAGGAGGAGACAACCTGGACAGGTATAAAGCACCAAGCCAGAGACTAATCTGTGTTCATAGCCTGGGGTTTAATTTCAGATTGAGCTGTGTCCCATTCTTCTTTCATCCATGCCCCTTGGATCTGAAGGCTGAAACACCTTGTAAGTGTGAAATCTTCTAAGTTTTTATCCCTTTTATTTTCATAACTGATTGATATGTATGTCATATTCATTGTTGTTAGATTTTGTTTATGTAAGCATTGTACATCTTTCATATTAAAGGTATCAGTAATACGTTGGTTCTTGTTGTTGCACGGATCCATTTCCTTGAAGGAGTGTATTTTCTTTTGTAGCTGCTGGAGAGCAGTGAGTTGAGCCTGTACGCATTTTTTACGTGTTTTTAAAATATCTGTTAGGAATCAGACTCCTTCTGGCTGATTCCTTTTTGATTATTGAAGGAAGCTGGTGGCAGCGTGAATTTTTTGGGGTGCTGGAACTGTCTTGTGGTACAATTTATGCTTGATTCGCTACCTGGGTGAGAGGTGAGCACAAGTGGAAATAACTCTACCCCATTGCAGTGGCCCCCAGTCACGTGCTGGTGAGCGTGTACGTGACAAAGGGATTTTGCCAAGAAGTAAAATTGATGTGGGAAACTTGCAAACTAAACATTTTCACCATTCATCATTATTAAAAATTCTGCCTTAGCCGCTCCTTTAGTGATCCATTGTTTACAGCTCATCTCCAGGGGATACGACCGGGGCTGAAAGCTCCTCAGTCCTGGTCACACATGCTCAGACATCACCTCTCCTCTCAGGCAGCTACTGAGTGTTCAACCCCAGGTGCGGTCATTCTACTGCCATCCTCTTTCCTCCTTAGTAATTAGTCAAACAGTGCAAATTAATTAAAAAAAAGAAACCTCAATGAGGTCTGTGCATTGATAAAGAGAGAGAAAAAATCCACAGGTTTGGTTCCTACAGGGATTTGAACCTAGGACCCTTGTGCTGTGAGGTAAAAACTTTACCTCTCAGCTACTCACATAAACAGACCTTTTTTTGAATAGAGCAAGGAAAGGCCTGGTGAAGTCATCCTGTTGGGTCACATGATATGCAATTCAAACAAATCACACACGCCCCCTTCTGAGCACACAGAACTGAAGAGCCGGATGCAGGAGGTATGAAATGAGATCATGGCAAAACCCCTTTAAAGTTTGCAGACGGTTTACAAGACCAAAAACGGACTGTAAAACTGGGTGAAAACACATGCCGTGGAGACAAGCCCTTACTTTTACCAGCCCAAAAAACACAGTTGAGGTGGCCTCAATACTGATATAATACTAAATAGATAGAAGAACTAGCTGATCGGCTATAATGGTAACAACAAGAGATTCATGGGAGACTGCCATCAGCATTGTTATCTTACAGTCTCTATATAATGCCACATGTGAATTAAATCGTCCAATATATTGCTGGTTCTGGCAAACTTAGATAAAATCAAGGCTGACGCCCGAGAGAAAAATGATGCGTATGCCAGGAGTGAGTAAACATTTAAACATTGGAGCTACTCCCCGGCCTCCAGAAACTAGTTTATTTTCACCTTCACACCATTAATCTTTCCTTCTTGGTATGATTTCTTCTCTTTCTTATTTTGATGTAGTGCAATCAGCATGCAGCTTCAGAAAGTACACAGCTGCCAATTTTTCAAAATGTTACTTGAGAAGAATTTCTAATTTTCCTGGGGAAAAAATGGTTCTTGTTAGTTAAATTTTTCTTTTTGGAAAAAAAGCTGAAGAAAAGGGGGAAAAAGGGGTGTTTTCCCCGGGGCTGACCCAATGTCAAGTAAAGGGAAGTTGCCAAAAAAACCAATTTTACAAATGGGGCCTTATTTAAAAGGGTTTTTGCCAGATTTTAAAGTTTCAAAGGATCCCTAAAATGGTATTTAATCACTTTTTTTAAATATACAGTATGTCATAAAAAAAAGTAAGCCGTGAGAGCTAAAGCCTTCCTTACATGCCCTTATTTTTCCCCATGTTTACATTAGATACACCAGGAGCTGACAGGGGTGAGTGGCTGCCCTTGAGTTTTTTGCACTCTTATCTTTGGCAGGGGAAAAATGAACAGCTTTTAAGGGCTGGGGAGAAAAAGATCCGGGGCGCTTTAAGAGAATCCACGGGGTTTTAATGTAATTATTGATAAACAAAAGATGCTCCTGTCAACCCTCTACCCCCTCTGTCAGTTTGTGAAATAATGCTGCCCCGCTTGGGGCTGATCTTCTCTCCTGCAGATAAGAGGGATAAATGAACCTGTGATTTTCACATACGGGTTTCCCCTGTGGTTAGCCCAAACATGTTTAATCAAAAAAGAGAAGAATACAGGGTGTGCATGGGGTGGGGTGTGACATCACAGAGGGGGGTACTTTTTTTTTTTTTAAAAACAGAAACACAAAAGCCCCTTTTTTTCAAGCCTCAAAGGGGAGTATCAGCCTGTTTGGTAGGAACTACTCTTGGGAAAAATCCTTTAAATCACCTTTTCTATGGTATTTTATCTTTATCTAATCTATAACATAAAGGCCCCAATGTTTTAAAAAAACAAAATTGAGTATTTTTTTTTCCTATAGCAATCAATGGAAACTTTTGTTTTTTTTTCCCGAGCGTATAACAAAAAAAAAATTTAGAAAAAAGCAAAGCAAGTGAAACGGTACTTGGGGGGTTAAAATTTTAATCTTGTTTTGACCCCTTTTTTATACTTTTGAACGAAATTTTTTATTTATTGCAGGGGGGTAGCTATAGGGGGGGGGCAAAAGTTAGCAGTCGATACCCGGGGCCCTTTTTAAAGGGGGCATTACAATGTTTGTGCCAAAGGGATATTTACCCAGTTTTGGTGGACGAAAGTTTTTTTAGAGGAAAATGGCGTCAAAAAGGGGTTTTTGGGAAAAAAAAGAAAAAAAAAACGGGCAATTGTGTAATGGGGGAAAGTCGCCCTTTTTTGCAACCCAAAAATTGCCATTTTTTTCACGTGATGTTCCCCTATCCAGTTTTTAGACTAGGTTTCCTGGGCCCATAGTGGAGCTGGTTCTTGGGTCCAACCAGTGGAGTTGATTTTTGGGCCTCACTAGTTAAATTGATTCTTTGGGCCCATCAGGGAGAGGATTCTTGGGGGCCACTAGTGGAGTTTGGTTCTTGGGGGGCCCCTTGTGGGATATCTTTGGCCCCCCAGTGGTGTTTTATTCTTGGAGAAAAAAGGGGAGCCCATTTTTTGGGTTGCCACCAGTGGAGTTTAAACCTTGGGGCCCACCGTTTGGGGCTGATTTCTTGGGGGGGCCCCCCAGTGGAAACGGGTTTTTGGGGGCCCCCCAGTGGAAGTGGGTTATTGGGGCCCACCAGTGGAGTTGTTTTTTGGGGGGGCCCCCCAGTGGAGTTGATTCTTGGGGCCCCACCAGTGGGGTGATTCTTGGGGCCCACCAAATGGTGATTTTTTAGGGCCCACCAGGGAAATTGATTTTTTTGGGGGCCCCCCAAAAAGAGGATTTCTTGGGGGCCCCTGTGGAGTTGATGCTTTGGACCACCAGTGGAAGTTGATGCCCTTGGGCCCCCCAAAAGGGGGGAGATTCTTGGGGTTGGGGGCCAGTGGAGATTATTCCCTTGGACCACCGTGGGCTGATTTTTGGGGGCCCCAGTGGGGCTGTTTTTGGGGCCCACCCAAAGGGAAGTGATTATTGGGGCCCAAAAGGGGGAAAATTTATTTTTGGGGCCCCCCAGGGGAAGTGATTATTTGGGGGTTTCCCCCACTTCTCTCCCTCTTTCATTTTAACCCCCAATTTAACCCGAGCTCAGTCCCCTCTTTAAACAAAAATTAACCCTTATATCACCCGAGCCCCAAACTCCTCTTTTCCCCTATTTATATTTCCTATAAAATCACGAGATCAGCTTTTTTCCTTTTATCATATAACCCCATATATCACAGACCTCAGTCCTCTCCCCTATCATTTAAACCCCATTTATCAAATTTTGGGCCCCGTTTCTCTTCCCCTTTCATAAAAACCCTTAAAATCACAGAGCTCAAACTTTCTCCTTACATATAACCCTTTTTAAAACTCAGAGCTCAGCTCCTCTCCTTTTCATATAACCCTATATTCACAGAGCTAGGCTTTCCCCCCTTTTATCATATAAACCCCATATATCACAGGCTCAGTCCTAATCTATCATATAATCCTATATATCACAGAGGTCAGTTTCCCCCCCTTATATATAACCCCCATTTATCAAAAGAGTCAGCTCCTCTCCTCCATATTTAAGTCTATATATCACCCGAGCCCCAGCTCTTCTCCCTCTTCATTTAACCCCCCATAATCACAGAGCTAGCTCCTCTCCCCCCTAAACATTTTAACCCAAAATATCACAGAGTCAGTCCTTTCTCTATCATATAACCCCAATTTTTTCACAGGGCCCCGCTTCCTCTCCTCTTTTATATAACCCCCATTTATCACCCGAGTAGCTCCTCTCCCCTATCATTTAACCCTTTTTTATCACAGAGCTAGCTTCTTCCTCTATTATTTTAACCTTTTTATCCAGACCTTTTGATCCTCTCCCTCTATTTTATTTTAACCCTTTTTTCCAGAGCCTCCGCTTCTCTCCTCTTTAATTAAAAATATAGTCTCCGAGCCCCAGTTCCTTTCCCCTTTCTATAAAACCCTATATTTCAAAGAGCTCAACTCCCCCTCTATCATTTTAAACCCCAATTTATCACAGAGCTCAGTCCTCTTCCCCCTTTTCATATAAAACCCCATATTTCACAGAGTTTGCTTCCCCTCCTTATCATATTTAAACCCTTTTATTTAAAAGAGCTTTAGCTCCTCTCCCTCTAACCCTTTTAACCCTTTTAAAAATTTTACAGGCTCGTTTTTTCCCCTTTTTCATAAATCTGGGATTCACAGAGTCGATTCCTTTCCCCCCCTTTTTTATAACCCTTATTTAAAAGGGGGGCCCGCTTCTCCCCCCTCATAATTTAACCCTATTATTTCCCAAACTCAAACTCCCCTCCCCTATCTTTTTTAAACCCTTTTTTCAACAGGCCTTTAGCTTTTCTCCCCTTTTTATTAAAACCCCATTATCACAGAGCTAGCTTCTCTCCTCTATCATTTAAACCCCATATATCCCCCAGAGCTGCTCCTCTTTCCCCTTTCATATAAACCCCATAAAATTCCCGGCTCGGTTTCTCCTCATTTTTTTTTAACCCATATATCACAGAGCCCCAGCTTCTTCCTCTTTCTTTTAAAACCCTAAATCACAGGGCTCAGCTCCCCTCATTTTCATATAAACCCCATATATCAGAGCTCAGTTCCCTTTTCCCTTTTTATTTTAAACCCCATATAAACACAGGTCGCTCCTTCCTTTATCATTAACCCCTATTTATCACAGCTCAGCTCCCTCCCTTATCATATAAAAATATATATCAAGGGGTCGGGCTTTTTCCTCTATCATATAACCCTATATATACAGAGTAGCTTTTCCCCTCTATCATATAAACCCCATATATCCCCAGAGCTCAGCTCCTTCATCTATTTTTAACCCTATATATCACAGAGCTCAGCTTCTCCCCCCCTATCATAAACCCTATTTTATCCGAGCTCAGTCCTTCCTCTGTGAAAAAACCCTTTATATCACAGAGGTCAAACCTTTTTCCCCCCTCTATTAAAATAACCTTTTTTCCTTTTAATCACAGAGTCGCTCCCCCTCCTTTTTAATTTAAAATAACCCTTATATCAACAGAAACCCCAGCTTCTCTCCTTTTTCATTTTAACCCTTTTATATCAAAAGAGCTAAACTCCCCCTCCCCCTATTACGTTTTTAAACCAATTAATAAAATACAAGAGCCCCGTTTCTACCCCTATATTTTTAACCCTTATTTTTCACAGAGCTCGCTCCCTCCCCCTCTATCATATAACCCCCATATAAACACAGGGGGATCGCCCCCTCCCCCCTCATTTTTATGACCCCTATTTATCACCCGAGCCTAAAGCTCCTCTCCTTATCTTTTTTTAACCTTTTTATATCACAGGCTCAGCCCCTCTCCCCTCTTTCTTTTAACCCTATATTAACAGAGCTCAGCTTCTCTCCCTTTATCATTTTAACTTTTGTATTCACAGGGGCCTTTAGGGTTCTTTTTCCCTTAACATTTAAAACCCTTTTTTTTATCACAGAAACTCGTCCCTTTTTTTCTATTAAAACCCTATATATCACAGCTCGGGTCCCCCCTCCCTCTATAATAACCTTATATATCCAGGGCTCAAAACTCCTCTCCTTCCCATTTATATAACCCCTTTTATTTTCACAGTAAACTCCTTCCCCCCCTATCATATAACCTTTTAATTTTCAAAAGAGTCAGTTTCTCCTCTATTTATATAACCCTATAATCACAGATCGCTTCTCCCCCTCTGTATATTTTAAACCCCTATTTCCCGGCTCAGCTTCCCTCTTATCTTTTTAACCCCATATATCACAGAGTCAACAAAAACAGGGGGTTTTGAGCCCTGTTTGTCAATTCCCCTTGGGTTTTTTCTTTTTTCTGGGGCCCCGTGGCAGTCTTCTTTTTGGGAGTTTTTAGTGGTTTTTGGGGGGCGTTTGGTAGGAACACTGTATGGGGGTTGGTTTGGGGCCAAAAAATTTCCGGGTGGTTATGGTTTGATTTTGTGAAGGTTAGGGGCCAAATTTTAAAAAAGTTTTTTGTCAGGGTATTGGGTTGGTTTTTCTTTCTTCTTGATTAAATAAAAGATCCTTCCAAACTTTATCTGTGTCCGTGTTATTCTCCATGCTGTCCATCATCCATTGGTAAGCCCCATGCATTTATTTTTTGATTCACACTTCATATGACTTGCATGCGACTGCTGGTTGGCTTCATTTCTGTTCTAAGTTTTGTTTAAACCGTGCCCAACCGCTAAATTTCCTTGGTGTCTGTATTTGGAAACCCCATTTACAAAATGGTCAGAGCTTCTTGAGGAAAACTTCCTATAACGGAAAAGGGGGGTTTCTTTGTTTTTAAAAAATTCATTTAAAAAAATTTAAAAAAAAAAATGTACATACCTTTTAAGGGGTTTTGGGGTTTATTTAATTTTGTTTTATTTAGTGGCAATCGAGTTCATAATAACCCAAGCTTGGGAAAAAATTTTTATTAAATTTTTTGGGGGAAATTTTAAACACACAATGCAGGGGCACCCCAGGTACAACCTCAAAAAAGTGATCATTGCACTGTTGAAATCATGCGCTTGCAAGCAGGGGAAATTTCAAATGAAATTTCGGACCGCGATGGTCCCGAAGGGCCGATTTTGCCTTTCCCCTACTTAAAAAAAGGGGTTTTTCCACTATTAAAGTTGAATTGGGATCCCCAAAAAAGGGTATTTAATCACTTTCCAAAATTATGTGTTTAAAAAAAAAAGTGGAGCCTGTGAGAGCGTGCATTGTTAGTCCCCTTGTTGTTTTTTTAATTAAACCAGACCAGGTGCTTGCGTTGTTTGATTTTTTTTTGGGAGGCACATGAAAGGTTTTGGGGAGGGGGGGGAGGCCCAAAGAGCGTGTTATGGGCATGTGCATAGCTGTTTCTGTGTCGGAATTTTCTGTTTTGCTGTATAGAGAATCCATGATTGTATGTAATTATCAGTCAGCTTTTGTCGCTCCTTGATGTTTCTTGTGTAATCATTACAGAGTTTTCTCGCTTTTCACTCTCCCCCCTCCCTGAAATGTCGTAAAGGCTCCCTGCGGGGGTTTTTCTTTTTCTCAGAGATAAAGGGAGAACACAAAACCTGTAGGCTTGTGAAATACGTTATCTCTGGGGTTTAGCCAAAAAAACAGTTTGTTTAAAACTCAGGGACTGAATATCAGCCTCTGGAGCGTGCATGGAAGGTGGAGCGTGACATCACGGGGGAGGCACTTGTTTTTTTAAAAAACAGAAAATACTGGCCCCTTTTTCAAGATTTGAGGGGGTTTAACACCCTGTTGGGTAAAAAATCACTTCTTGGCAAAACCCCTTTAATGGCGTCTAAACGCCTGAAAGAAATTATATTACAAATCTTTTCAGGCGTGCACGAAATTGTGGTAGTAAAATACGTGTCGTCTGAATGACAACACGTATTTTACATTATAGGTAGGAAGTGTACTTGGCTTTTTTTGGGGGTGTATTTCGCCCCCCTATATCCCAAAAAAGGGTTTAAATTATGCTGTGTGAACATAGCCTAACATTTGTATTAAAAAAAAAATGCACTGTTTTGACTGGCGGTGACCAGGGTCCTATTCTGTGATTTGAATTCTAGATAGACATAGTAATGTCCTCTGATACCCAAGCACATTTATGGCCACAAAATACCTTGTGTCATATCTATTAACCAAAATTAATGGAAAATATTTAAGGGTCATTTCATATCCTAGTCACCCCTCATGTACAATATCTTATGGGCAGGGGTACTGTATCATACCGTCCCCTTGTCAATATCTTATGGATTAGGGTACTGTACTTTCTAGTCACCCCATTTTTTTTTTGGAAAGGGGGATTTTACCTAGTCTCCCCTTTTACAAGTCTTTTCAGGGGTCATGTAATATCCTAGTCCCCCTTTTTCTAATAGGACGGGAAAAGGGGGGCATGTATCGTTCCTGTCACCCCTAGAATTTTGGAAGGTCCTTTTATTTCCTGGGCCTTCCCCTTCATTTTTTTTGGGGACGGGGGTCCTTTCTTCCCGTCAAAAATTTTTTTTAAAAGGTTGGGGGTAGGGTTTTTCCGGGCCCTTTTGGGGGAAAATTTTTTGGGAAAAGGGGAGTTTTTTTAGCAAGGGGGGGGAAAAGGTTTTAAAAGGGGGGGGTTTTTTTTTTTGTCCCCCTACCCTTAAAAATTTTTTTTTGGGGGTTGCTTTTAGTACCCCCTGTTTTTTTCCTTTGGGTCAGGGGGCACTTTTTTTTTTTTTTTAAATTTTTTCCCCCCCTTGGGGGGGAATTTTTAGGTAGGGAGTTTTGATCCCGTCTCCCTTTTAAATTTCTTTTGGGGAAGGGGGATGATTGTTCCCGCTTTTGTAAAAAATTATGGTTTGGGGCCTTATTTACCCGCCCTTTTGTCAATTCCTTGGTTTGGGGGTTGTATTGTTTTTAAACTTCTTGTTTTTTCGGGATTGGGGGTTTTTTCACCCTTTTATTTTGGTCGGGATGAGATCCTTTCCCTTGGAAAAATTTTTTGGTCAGGCGGAGTATATTTTTGGGGGGAAAAATTTTTTTTTCCTTTTTTTAAATTTTCCCTTTAATCACCGGGAAAAATTTGCTCGTCCAAGATTTTTATTTTTCAAAGGTTGGAAAGATGTTTTGGGGGGGTTGTACAAAAGGAAATTATTATGTTCCCATTTCCTAATATTTCCTAAAAAAAAACTTAAAATTTTGGTACAAAAAAGAAAAATTTTTGGTTTCCTTTTGCCCTTCCTTTTTAAATTATTTTAAATTTTTTTTAAAAAAACTTAAGGGGCCCCGGCATTTAAAATTATTAAATTGTTTTTAGGGGAAAAGGTTTGGGTTTGTTTTTCAAATTATTAGTGGTTTCATTTGAAATTTTTAACGATAAAAAAAAAAAAAAAAAAAAAAAAATAAGGGGAAAACCCTTTAAATTAACAATGGTGATTAAGCAAAGGAAATATTTAACTTTTTTGTAAATTCGGTCAAAATTTTTTCCTTCCCAACAAAAAAAAAATTTTTTTTGGAGGGGAAAAAATTTTGTATCCTTTAAAATGCAAATAAAGGCCCCTTTTATTTTCAATGCCCCATGTTTATAAGCCCCAAAAAATTTTCCCCCTTGGGGAAAATCATTTTTTTGGGGGAATTCACTTTAAAAAACAAAGGGAATTTTTGTTAAACAGGGGGAAAAATTCTACTTTTTTTGCCAAAAAGGATGAGCATTTAGGCCCATCACCATACTTCTAGCCTGGTGTAGCATGCGACGGAAGATTATACCACTCTAATATTTAGTTTTATACTTCAGATTCAGTGTAAGGTCAAAATCAACCCAAATATAGGTTATATAGTGCAGGTCTGCCCAGAAGAAATTTAGGTAACATTTGAAAAATTGAACCCTAACTTTATCAGTAATTTGGGGGTAGGGTTAATGCCCTTTACGCATGAATCATGGTGCAGCACTTCCGGAGTTACTTTTGATCTGATATCACCTCTTGTCAACCTGTAGGAGTTAAACTTAACAGTAACCTTTCAGGTTTTCGGATTCAAAAGCTGTCTGTAAACCGACTGTCAACCTTTTACCTTGATTTTAATGGAAAATCCGTTTGTGACATCGCCGGCGGTCCGAAAAACTTAGAACATGTTCATTCTTCCGCCACGGATTTCCGTTGTCCGAAGGGGGTGGCTTTAATATGCAAACCGCAGACAAAAGAAGCCCCCCGCGTGCCAAAAAAAGACAAAATACCGGTCGGTAGTTCCCGACCTGTATTTGGTCTCTGCTGTGTAAACGCAACCTTAAGTTACAAGGTCACTTCAAGGGTGACTATACTTCTGGTTGACACAAAACAAAGGTTAGGCTTAAAGGGGTTGGCTCACTACAAGGATTGCTGCTTCTTATGTTAAAGATCTTGCAAAAACAAGTCACTTGGCAATATATGTCCATTAACAGTGTCCTACCTATTCCTAGATATCCCCTCTTGTATGGGCTGCATCAGCTCCTCAGGTCACTATAGCTACAGACCTGTTCTATCTCTCCTGATAGGCTGCCAGCACTGGTTGCTATAGCTACAGACCTGGCTTCTACTGCAGCCTAGTAGAAGCCAGTAAACACGCCCCTGAATTCAAAATTAAAGAAAGAAAACAGGACTGAGGTGAGATGAGTCAATGTAGGGAGACAACCCCTAAAACCCTAACGCATGTGTTTCTTTAAAAAAAGTGGTTATCAGACTGGAAATATTGCTAGACTGAAAGCGCGGTGAAACTATAGGTTCATGTATAACAAGATACTCTAGCCTTAACCTCGGGTTTAGCTAAGAGTTGGTTTAAAACATTTGAGTTCAGAACGTCTCGAACCAGAATTTTTTCACAAGTTTGGTCAAACCAGTGTGGAATCAAACATGGACCTCTTTAAGCAACAATACTAATAATCTACATTTACCATATTACAAATATATAAAAATCTAGAATCTAAATAAATATTGTGTCCAGGTTGCTTGAAGATTTTGCGGAAGGCGCACAGAAACTCTGCGATCCCCGCTCTCCCAGAGGGGCAAGGCTAAGGCTTCACCTGAGAGCAGGTTGATGATGGATGCCATATTGGCACGATCTGATGGGAACTGGTGAACCAGGACCTCAAAATGGATGGTACATCCATATGGTAATCCATAGTACTCATAGAGAACTATGGGTTACGCCTCGTCCCGCCACGCGTACAATACGATCGTATTGTACGCGCGGGGAGATAAGTGACATGTCTATGGGGCCGGCACGCTGCTGGCTCCCCCGCGTCGCAGAAGTATGCGTCGATCAGCGTGACTCCCAAACACCCGGCGTAATTGTGGGGGGTACTGCACACCCCACAATTACGCCATGTGAACATAGCTTTACGCTTTTGCTTGGCACTGTATCTATACCAAATAATATTTGCTACCTGTATAAAGTGCCCCATAACATACAATGTGCCCAAAAAAATAAGAGTAATACTCATGTGCCCCCCTTAACAACTGAAAGTGACACACATAGTGTCGCTAGAAATATTGGAAACACTACATACAGTGGCCCCATTTTATCATATCTGCCAGAAAAACTACAGCTTGAAGCTTTACACAAGTGTGTGGTTCTGGAAGGGCTGTTGCCAGTAATGTTTTGTGGTCACAAATGAAACTCGTTTCTCAGGGGTTCACCATGATCACCTCCTGGATAAACGAAAAATTCTCCATGGACTGTGAAAAGAAAAACTGTCCTCCCCTAAGCATCTTTCTGTGCCAAAGATATGTTAGCATTAGCAAGTCTATAATCAAGCTGAACTATTCTTTAGTAAATATGCCTAAACCTGCTGAGTGTGATGTTCGGTGTCTTGCTGACTCCACCAGATCTGGTATAGGATTACAGTGACATGCAATACAATGAATGATGCACAAAGTAAAGGTTTGTCCAGATCTTGTAAGTAGAAAGAAAAAACAACTGCAGATTTTTTTTTTCCCTCAGTGTTGGCTTCATTTTTTTATATAATATATATATATATGAAAATATATATATATTATATATAATATATTATATTTATTTACACACTCACCGGCCACTTTAATTTTAGGTAACACCATGCTAAGTAACGGGTTGGACCCCCTTTTGCCTTCAAAAAACTGCCTCAATTTTTTGTGGCATTGATTTCACAAGGTGTTGCAACGATGCTCAATTGGTACCTAGGGGCCCAAAGAGTGCCAAGAAAATTTTCCCCCCACACCATGACAACACCACCACCAGCCGGGGAACCGTTTGATACAAGGCAGGATGGATCCATGCTTTCCCATGTTGTTGACGCCAAATTTCTGACCCTACCATCCGAAATGTCGCAGCAGGAATACGAGACTCATCAGACCAGGCAACGTTTTCCAATCTTCTACTGTCCAATTTCGAGGAGCTTGGGCAAATTGGAGCCTCAGTTTCCTTTTTCTTAGCTGAAAGGGAGTGGCCCCGGTTTGTGGTCTTCTGCTGCTGTAGCCCATCTGCCCCCAAAGTTGGCCGTACTGTGCGTATCAGAGATGCTCTTCTGCCCCTTGGTTGTAACGGGTGGCTATTTGAGTCACTGTTGCCTTTCTATAGCTCGAACCAGTCTGCCCATTCTCCTTTGACCTCTGGCATCAACAAGGCATTTCCGCCCACAGGACTGCCGCTCACTGGATGTTTTTTCTTTTTCGGACCTTTTCTCGAAAACCCCTAGAGATGGTTGTGCGTGTAAAATCCCAGGAGATCAAGCATTTTCTGAAATACTCGGGACCAGCCTTTCGGGCCCCAAACAACCATGCCACGTTCAAAGGCACTCAAATCACCTTTCTTCCCCATACTGATGCTCGGTTTAAACTGCAGGAGATTGTCTTTGACCATGTCTACATCCCTTAAATGCACTGAGTTGCCGCCATGTGATTGGCTGATTTAAAAATTAAGTGTTAACGAGCAGTTGGACAGGTGTACCTAATAAAGTGGCCGGTGAGTGTATATATATATAACCGCGATATCCTGAAACCTGGTCATATGTGAGAGGAAAATATATATGGTCGCCACTAGTAATGCATTTTGGAGTCGGATGAAAATCAATTTCAGACCAAATCCAAACGCTTTGATTCAGGTTGGCAAAGACTGAATTTTGGCATAAATCACCAAACAATGGTCTCTACGCTTAATTAACTTGTATTTTAAGCCCAGTTCACACGGCTTACTCACGGCGTTTGCCGTGCAGCGGGGGCGGGATGGGGGGGCTGGCAGCTCGCCGGCCCCATAGACTTTCATCATCCATGGCGCGTATCCCGCCGGGATAATGACATGACCATTTTCTCCCGCCTGGCGTATTCGCCGAGCGGGGAGGGAAAACGGAATCCACGGGTTCTCTGTGGAAAAACTATGGATTACCGTAATGGCTGGCACGGATTCCAGCCGTATTGCAGCGCAGTACGGCGTGCAATACGACTGGAATCCGTGCCCGAAATAAGTTGTGTGAACATACCCTAAGGGCATGTTCCCACGTCAGTGGACAAATACCGGCCAGTTTTTTGTTCGGCCGGTTTTTTTTTCTAAGCGGAGAACAGCCCCTCCCCCCTCCGATTGAGTTGTTCATATTCCGTCCGGAAACCGGACGGAAGAATGAACATGTTGAATGTTTTTACCGCCGGCGGCTAAAAACCGACGGGCGGAAAAAACCCGTGCAGTGGGGACTGCTGCACGGGTTTTCCATAGAGCACAATTGTGCTAATTTTCGGCCGGTTTTTCAGGCGGTCTGAAAAACCTCAAACTGGCTGAAAAACCAGACGAAAACCCGTGCCGTGGGGACATGCCCTAATTGTGCCCAGTTTAAGCCCTGGTGGCATCCAAACAAAGGTATTATAAAAAGCAGGGGAAGATAATGAAAAATAACTAGTTCTGATCTATGGTTTCATCACCTTCTGAGCATTCACACATACCAGTACTTTTCTATATTTTTATTAGCTCAGAAAAATCCTTCAAGGATAGTTTCACAAACCTGCACTGTTTTGAGCCAATGTTTGACATCTGTTTTTTTTTTTTTTTTTTTTACTAACAAGCTTTTCTATTGGCTGTCACCCGTTTTTTACTTCAGCTGGATTGGGTAGGTTTGTTTATATTTTTATGATGGATAGAAACATTAGGATATGTTCACACAGCCTGTTCAATACGTTTTTGGATACGTTTTCGATCCGAAAAGCGCTGCGTAAAACGCATCCAACACTCATCCAACATGCAGGTGCGTATTTGGATGTGTTTTGGCAGGGCGTCTTCATCAAACGGATCAAGAATTGACATGACAATTCTTTGAACGGATCCGAAAGACGCATGTAAAACACGTATCGTCTGAACGCCGATCACACTGCCCGTTTAGGGTCCAAAACACGGATCCAAACACACATCTAAAAACGTATCCAAAAACGTATTAAACACGCCGTGTGAACATACCCTAAACGTTTACAACATGGGCACATGCACTAGGATAAGTTCTCCATTGATATACACTTTACATTACAAAATACATTATTTTATATACTGTATTTTTGATAAACTTGAAAGCGCATCACCCTGCGTCTTCCATCTATTAAAATTTAACAGATAATATAAAAATAGACACACTGTCAATGTACTTTGCACATCCGCCTACCTATATGAGAACATGAACATGTTAACGTATACGTTTTTTATTATGGCAGGACACTAGATAATGGATATGTCATCTGTTCAAAATAATGTAGGTTGCACTAAACCTTACACTATCCCAAGCAATTTAGATAACTGAAAGAAGCTTGCTGGTAAGGCTAAGGGCTAGTTCACACAGCTTATTCAAGCCGTAATTGCGGGACGGATTTCGCCCGCCATTACGGCTCAAATAAGGGGCGGGGCGCAGCTCCCCGGCCCCATAGACATGCCTTATCCACGGCGCGTTTCCCACCGAGCAGGAAAGAGAGACGGAATCCACAGTTCTCTATGAGAACTGTGGATTACCGTAATGGCGGGGACGGATTGCAGCCGTATTGCAGCGCAGTCCGGCGCGCAATACGGCTGCAATCCGTCCCCAAAATAAGCCGTGTGAACGGCCCTTTAGTGCACACTGCGTTATTTTGAACGGATGAACAATTCGTTCTGACGCGAGGAAAACATATGCGTTAACATGTGCATTGATGTGTTAACATGTGCGTTGACTCATAGTTGCACAGATGTGCAATGTACATTGGCATAGTGTCTGTTTTACACTTAATACGTTTAATTTTAACAGATGGAAGAAGCCGGGTACTGTGCTATCTCAAGTTGAAAAAAAAAAAACTTACACGTTACAGTAAACTTTTTTAAAACAATTATGTCAATGGAAAACCTAACCTTGTGTATGTGCCCATGTTGTAAGAGTATACATTTGTATCCGTAATAAAAATATAAACAAACCTACCCAATCAAATTGCAAGTAAAAAACGGGCGACAGCAAATAGGAAAGCTAGGTAGAAAAAAAAAAACGGATGTCAAACGTGTGCTCCAAACAGTGCACATCTGTCATATGTTTAGCGTACACGGTATAATGTACATGGATTGATGTATGGTTAAAAGCAGTGTGCACTAAGCCTAATAAAGGCAGCTTAATTGCTGTGAAGTATCGCAAGTGAAAAAACCCACCAAAACCGCACTGTGTGAAAGCCCCCTAAGGGCTTGTTCACATGACGTTTTTGTGATCCGTTTTACGGATACGCAAAACGGATCTAACAATTGTCAGTGTGATTAACATTGCTTTTAATGGCAAAAGCGCAATGCTCTTCACACGAGTGATCGCCGATTTTCGCGATCCGTTTTAAGAATTGACATGTCAATTCTTCTTGCGTTTTACGCAAGAGAAATCCCCATAGGAAATAATGGAGTACGCTTTTGGCATCCCGAAAGCGGATCCAAAAGCGCAGCTTACATTTGGGTGCGTTTTGGATCCGCTTTCGATGCCAAAAACGCATCCGTAAAACGCATTGGATTTAAATTAAATCTAAAATTTGAATATTATGTTTGGCTTATATTTAGTTTATAAATGTATATAAATATATTTTTATATAATGTATATAATATATATAATATATAATATATATATATATATATATAAATGTATTTATATATTATATATTAATGTATATTATTATAAAATATAATTATATTGTATACTAAATATATATATTATATTAAATAAATATTTAGTTAATATATATTAGTTTATAAATCATTGTTATTCATTTACATGGGGTGGGTTTGAAAACTATTGGTTGATTTAAAAAAAAAAAATAGGGGGGGGGTGGGTTCTAAAATCATAGGTGTATGTACAGTTGATTGACACTAGGTAAAAAAAGGGTTTTTTCTTGGTCATTGATAAGTTATATTATATTTAAATTGCAGTTTGATAGATTGATTTAAATAAAGCATTGAAAAAACGGATCCATAAAACGCATGCAAAACGCATCCAATACGCATACAAAATAGGATCAGCTGTTGCGTTTCTGGATCCGCTTATTGGATGCAGTTTGCATCCAGTTTTCGCAGGTTAAAAACGGATCTGTAAAACGCATCCAAAACGTCGTGTGAACAAGCCTTAAGGGTATGTTCACACAGCGTGTTGAGTCCGTGTGAACATGCGTTTTTAGATACGTGTTTGGATCCGTCTGTCGGACCCTAAATGGACTGACAACACGTATCTAATAATGAGCAATGTGATTTACATTGGTTTTAATATGAGACGCCTCGCCGTTCACACGAGTGATCACCGATGCGTCTTATTGCGTCTTTCAGATCCGTCCCAACAATTGAAATGTCAATTCTTGGTCCGAAAGACGCAGCAGGAGCCCTATAATAAACTATAAGGTGCGATCCTGTTGTATCCAAACGCACAGCTATGTGTTGGATACGTGTTGGATCTGTTTAGGATCCGATTGACACAGCGTTTTTGGATGCGATTTTTGGATCCAACACGCTGTGTGAACAGCCCCTAGTCTTCCTTTTTCTAACTGGGTCGTAGGTATAGATCAATGGGAATTATTTCTCTGTTTATCCTACATCTGCACTGATGCTTTTAATTGATGTCTGGGCGATTCATTTAGTCCAGCCATTCATTTACCAGCATGAACTGTTCTAATGTGCGTTCATTTCCTACTATGCAAATATGTTTTAAACTGTAAACAACATGTCCTTGATGCGCGGCGATGGACTTTTTTTGCGTGTAAAAATTCTGCTGTCATCTCTGTTAATTAAAGTCTCAACGTTTGAGGTTTATCAGACCAAATGCAAATATTAATTTTATACAACAAGGTAAATATTCTAAAATTCAGTTCAATAATTGCAAAATGTTTTTATATATCTGTATTTTTGTCTCAGTTTAGATTCATTATACAGCCTCAAGTTATATTCTGGGGTTCTTTCACACAGTGCATTTTTGGGTACACTTTTAGTGCAATTTTTTTTGGCAGAAATGCCAACAACAAAAAAAAAAAGTACAAAAAAACACACCAAAAATGCACTGTGTGAAAGCACCCTTAGGGTAAGTTCACACGGCATACTGCGTTGCGTTCCGTACGCGCTGCAATGCACAGGGTGTTAGAAGTATGTGCTGGCCATTGCATAGCTCTACATCGCAGGCAGGGAAGGCGACCCCATTCACTTCTATTATCCCCGGCATTCAATGCGGGTCGGGAAAATGGAGGTAATTCATAGCTATGAATTACCGTAAATGCGGGGCGCATTTCGGGCATATTGCACGCAACTAAGCACCAAAATACACCCCACAATTACATCGTGTGAGCATACCCTTAAAGTGTGGATCAGATGAGCCATATCAAACCATTTCTCAGCTAATAGCCACATATTAGGTCCCAGAAGTTGCACCTTAGGCTGGGTTCATACATTGGGCCTCATTTACAAAACTGTCCTTGTTGCCCATAGCAACCAATCAGAGCCCATAGTGACCAATCATAGCTCATAGCTACCAATCAGAGCTCAGCTTTTATTTTTACAGAGCACTGTATGAAATGAAGGCTGAGCTCTGATTGGTTGCTATGAGCTCTGATTGGTTGCTATGGGCTCTGATTGGTTACTATGGGCCCGGATTGGTTGCCATGGGCCCGGATTAGTTACCATGGGCCCGGATTAGTTACCATGGGCTCTGATTGGTGGCTATGAGCTCTGATTGGTGGCTATGAGCGCTGATTGGTTGCTATGGACTCTGGTCTCTATGAACTTTGGTCATTTTGGTCTCTGGTTGCTATGTGCTCTGTCGCTTTGGACTCTGGTCGCTATGGGCTCTGATTGGTTACTATGGCCAACAATGAAAGTCTTACTTTTAGACAGTTTTTATAAAGGAGGCCCATTGGGGCAGAATTCTGGCATAATTTGCACCAAAAATAATGGTGTGCACGCTTTACACCACGTTTGTATGAAAAGGGCACCTTTTCGTGTGCACCAAAAAATGTGTTGATAAATCTGGTGAGTATTACAACTGTCTATTACAAATGTCACACCTTTTCTAAGTTTACTTTACTTTTTTGGGGCACAGCGTCGTACGTGAAGCCACACCCTTTCCTCTAAAGATACACCCCATTTCACTTTTGTTGGACAAGGTGCAGAAATGTCCAGAAACCCTCTAAAACACATCATAAATGTGGTGTAAAACATGTGAGACATTCTTCTTGGTACAATGGGCCTCATTTACGAAAGCTGTCTAACAATAAGGCCCTGTTCACACGACGGATTTGAACGCGGTTATGGCCGCGGGTTCCAACGCAGTTTCCACGGCAAAAACCACGTCCAAATCACGGCCAGTTTATTAACATGGTTTCCCATAGGAACCCGCGTTAATAATCACACGCCGCGGGTTTGGCAGCGGCTTTGGGGCCGCGACCTTGCCGCGCGTGTTTGAGAACTCTCCTGTCAATTCTTGGACGCGCGGATTTCCCCCTGCCTACTAATTTGCATGGGGGCGCCCCACTTGCGCCGTGACCACACCCAGCGTCTGCGCCGCGAACCCGCGTCGGGAGTAGTGAGTTTGCGGCGAGGGTAGGACGAGGTTTGGCCCGGGAACCGCAGCCAAAACCGTCGTGTGAACATGCCCTAAGACTGTCTTTGTTGCCTATAGCAAACTGTGCCAGGATTCCCATGCAACTGCTTTGATAAATGTGTATTTGTTCTATTTTTCAACTGCATAAAAAAATGCATGTGGTCAAAACGCACGTGTCTAAAAAAAATTCATAAAAATGCATTTAGTAAAAACGTGGGGTTTTTTAAATAACACTTGCATATTTTAAATGCAGGGTTTTTTTTATAATTAACTCAAATTTGGAACACAGATTAAATTTGAGTTAATTAACCCTTTACCGCCACAGCCGGTTTTGGCCTTCCTGACAGAGCCTCGTTTCTGAAATCTGACATGTGCCACTTTATGTGGGAATAACTTTTTGACACTGTGGAAGAGTGTCACATTTTCCTGCCACTAGGTGGAGTACAGCAGGATTTCTGCTTCAAACATACCACCAAGGACCTGGCCATCCCAGTTTCAGGTTTTACATGGTCTATTAAAGCCTGTCATGCCTGTGTCCAGGGGGTGTGGTTTGTTGCCAGAAGCGGGAGAAGCAGAAGAGCTGAGGAGAGGGCTTTTACCCCCAGGCTTGAGGGAAGCCTATACTTTATGCTGAGAGTACAGTGCTGTTGGTGCTGGATGGTAGGTCCTGACCACTGGTTAGTGAGGGACTTACTCTGAGGTTTAGTTAGTGGCTAGACGGCCTAGATGTTTATTTGCGTTTTGTGCTATAAACTAAACCTGTGTTGGAAGAATAAAGCTGGCTGAGGCCAGATGTGAAGAGCACCCTGTGTCTGAGTGCCATACCGCTTACGAAAGCGGCTATCTGTGAGGGAAGAAACCCTTGGGATGGTCCAAGATGGTGTCCGAACGCAAGTGAGGTGTTTCATATGGTGGGCATGTGTGGTGCAAAAGTAACCCCAAAAAACCTAGGGCACAGGTGGTGTCTGAAGTGGTGCAGAAGAATATTGCAACGTGCATAGGACTGCTGCTGTGCTGCATAGGACTGCTGAATGTTAGCTCTGTATGGGCAAGGGTGTTTCTAAAGAGAGAGACACACTCATATACAGACTGTTCCCGTTTTGGAAGAAGGTCTCTGGATTCGAGACAGAGGATGCACCCCAGTACAGAGACTCTGGGGTCACAACTTTTGTGTAAAGAGACCCCAGTGCAGGGATTATGTGCATTAAGAGATTTGCTACAGCATAATTGAAAGGGCTGGAGGCCTGATTGTGAAGTGTTGCTGCTAAGTGACTGTGAGCTCGGTGGAGTAAAGTGTTAAAGTCTTTAACGAGAGAGAGAGACACACCTGCAAAGGTACAGGGGGATTTGAGAAGCAGACTGCCTGTGTGAATAAGGAAATTTCCTTTTGACCATGGAGGAATTGGTGAAGCGCCTGCAGCAGGCAAATGCCCAGTTAGCGCAAGAAATAGTCAAAAAGGAGGCCGGAGAAACCGCATGGCAATGCATAAGGCACTGAGAGGGATGACTGCAGCGGAAGACATACTGGAGATCCTTGTGGACTTTGAGAGGATTGCGGTTCGTGAAAAACTGAGCAAATGTTCTGATGCCCTTGCTGATTGGCCAACCCCAGAGGGTATATTGTGACATGTACCTGCAGGACATGAGAGACTACCCCAAACTAAAGATGGAGATTCTGGCCTGTCTTGGATTAACAAGGACTGTTTTGTGCAGGATGATATAAAGCCAAAAGTGTGGACATTCGTGGCTGCCTCCAGCAGTAGTCAGCTTGGTTAAGTCCAGCTTCAAAAAATGCCGTGTGTTCCTCACCAGCATGGGTTAAATCCTGTGCCGCTACCGAGGGCAAGCTGCCTCATCAGCAGAGGGTGACCGTGGTGATCCAGAAATAGGAGCAGTGTTGGAGGTGACGCCAAGCAGGCAGCTGTGCGCCTCCGTGTCCTCTGACCAGGAGGCCAGAGAGGTTGCAGCCCCAAGTTCAGCAGTCCCAGGTGTTGTTTGACAGGGACAGTCACCAAGAGGTTTCCAGAAGGCGCATGGACATCGTCCCAGATTTGAAGACCCGACTGGAATGGGGTAAGACTGTCTGAACGCCGATGCTTGTTTTACATTGAAAGCAATGTAAATCACACTGAACATTGTTAAATGTGTGTTTGGGTCCGTTTAGGGTCTGAAACATGGATCCAAAACCAACAAACCATGTGCACATACCCTTACTGATGACACCCATATTGAGACTAGTAAACGTGCTAATTTGTGAGGACTTGGCTGGGCTAAACGGATGTCCAAATATGCGGCCAAACCAAAAGGGACCTGAGCGCAGTGTCTGGATTTACAGTCTGATGGATTTAATGTATCGCATGTGGAGCTGTCATTGAAAAATCACTTAACTGCATTAATGTTTGAGAAACCTGCTCTGTCTGAACAAGGTGCTCAAGACACTGCAGCCAAAACACTAGAGGGGCTTAGCTCAGGTGCAGCCCTAGAGATCTTTACTGAGTGCAATGCAGTTGGTATGAGTCCAATGGGTGAACACAACTTTCAGATAGTTTCTAGTGCAGCTCTCTGTGTAACTCAAGTGTGAACTAGAGGCTGCAGAGATAGCCATAGATGAAAGCGGCTTAGGTCTGCCCCTAGAGGCTATGGCTGCCGGAGCTATGTGTGAAGATAAGGCAGAGTAGTGTTGATCGAACCGATCGAGAAAAGTTAAGTTCGAGTCGACCTTCACGATTTTTTAGAGCTCGAACTGAACATTTTACTGTTCATTCATAGTTTCATAGGTACATAGTTTGTAAGGCCGAAAAAAGACGAGACGTCCATCCAGTTCAGCCTGTTGTGCTAAGGTGTTGATCCAGAGGAAGGCAAAAAACCCCAATGAGGTAGAAGCCAATTGTCCTCATTTTAGGGAAAAATTCCTTCCCGACTCCAATCTGCCAATCGGAAAAATCCCTGGATCAATGACCCCTCGAGTAAACGTTCGCGTTCTACATCGCGTTAGATGCTATTTTAATAGTTTTTATGCGCATTAAATCAGTATAAAGTGCACCTGAAAGTACGATCCTCTCAAAATCTGGCGTCGGGTAATACCTTGCATAGTAAACATAATACACCTTAAACGTGCATTGCGCAAATCGCCACACATAGCATATCATTGGTAGTGTATGTAACGCGCCTATTGAGTCGCATTGCACAACGGAGGCCCATAACATACCATTACTAGTTTATAGGCGCATTACATAAACTAGTAATATGTTATGCGTCGCCATGCGCCTCGATAGGCGCATTAAATACACTGCCAATGATATGCTGTGTTATGGTGGCGCATAGCGTATCATTTGTAGGCGCATTTCAATGTGTCGTGTCCGGTGTATAATGCACCTAGTGTTGGTGTTGGTGTATTGTTATGGATAGTAATTCCAGCTGCTCCTCACTTGTATAGGTATAAAAATTAACCCGAACATCTTCTCCCATTGACTTTAATGGGGTTCAAAGTTCGAGTTATTAGGTGGGGTTCCACCAGACTTGATAATAGAAGGGGAGCTTTTCCTTCAGAAGTAGAGAGGGATATATTGAGAGGTTAGAAATTAGGTTTTTAAATAGTGTGTATAGAGGTTAAGTGTTATACATAATAAAAGTTAAGTTTTAGTGTTTTATAGATGGAGAACTGGTAGTTTAAGTTTGCCTATGGCAAAATAGTAAATATAGTGATCAAAATTCACTCTTTGTTCTCTTGCAAGATTTCCATTTTTTTGGAGACTATTTGACAAAGTTCGAGCTCGACTCAAACTCTTTAGGGTTCGATCGGCTCTAGCAAAGAGTGAACTAGCTTCATTAGAAACGACAGTGTTGGCACAAACTAGCTCAAGTACACCCCTAAGGCTATGTTCACACGGTGTAATAGCAGGGACGTATTTCGCCCGCAATTACGTCGTGAATAATTGACATGTCACTTATCTCCCCGCTCGACGTATTGTTCGAGCAGGGACAGGAGACGTTATCCATAGTTCTCTAAGAACTGTGGATTACCGTAATGACTGGGACGTATCTCGGCCCATATTGTGCGCAATACAGCACGAAATACGGGGCGAGATACGTCCCATTTTAAGCTGTGTGAACATAGCCTAAAGGTCATGGTTAATAGTGCTGAAAGTATTGCAGTGGATGTGTGTCCTGTGGTGGATGACAATCAGGAGAAATGTGCTACCACTACAATCTCAGGTGGAACTAATTGGGTTGCCGGTAGCAACAAGGTATCCTCTGCACCTCAGGTTGTAAAAAGTTATGAGTGCCCTGCAGCTGTGTGAGAAGTATCTGGATTCCAGTCGGTGACGGTGTCTACCATTGACCCCAGCGCAGTGTGTGAACGTGATGGTAACGGGCATGTTGCAGCTGCGCTCCTAGTGGTAATGGTGGACAACAGCACAAGTAACGCAGGTAATGTGGATTCAGTGGTTGGTAGCCACCTGGAGAGTAGCGCTATTACTAGTAGCGCTATTACTACCCTGAACTAGACTAGTGCAGGGTACATAGTGAATGTGGTTACCCTGCTGTTATGTGTGAGGTAACTAAGTCAGTAAACGTGTCCCCACACAGAAAAGAAAGGAGAAAAAAATGGCGGACCCGGCGCACGTGAATTCCCGATAAAAGCCAAGGATGCTGGCTAAATTTTAAAATGTCTTTTATTTCTAAAAAGTGCAAGGGTGGTATGCCCTCGCACCATTAAAAACACAGCCTAAAATAACCCAACGCGTTTCTCGCTGTACACCAGCGCTTTTTCAAGGGTAAACTTAAAAAAGCGCTGGTGTACAGCGAGAAACGCATTGAGTTATTTTAGTCTGTGTTTTTAATGGTGCGAGTATACCGCCCTTGCACTTTTTAGAAATAAAAGACATTTTAAAATTTAGCCAACATCCTTGGCTTTTATCGGGATTTCACGTGCGCCAGGTCGCCATTTTTTTCTCCTTTCTTCACACCGATTCGGCGTTCATCCGAGCGCCGAACTGCTACAGACCAGCGGCTGACGTGACAAGGGCTACGGTACCAAAAAGCCCCGTTAACGCATATGAGAGTTGTGCCTCCATAATTGGAGCGCAACCTCAAGAGGTGAGCATACCTGCATCTTTTTATATCTCCACTCTTTTTCTACATATTTCACGATTGTGCGCCCCCTTTGTGTGTTTTTCTCTTTTCATTTTCCCCAAACAGTAAGGTAGAAGTAGCAGACTATGGGATGGAGGATTGTGTAGACAATGTACAAGGGTCTGGTTTTGACCCTTGCGGATTGTGTGAGTTTGATAGCGCGTCAGGTGCAGGAGGGGTCGTAACTGACAATGAGAGTGCGCCCGTGGTAACGGGTACAGGAGATATAGAGGAAGTATCTCCATGTTGTAAAGCAGAACGTGAGCTGCTGGACACCTCAGAGGTGGGTGTAAGGGACAGGGGAGAATGAAGGACTCCTCAGACCCTGGTGATATGCCTGGTAATGTAATGGTGACTGATGGCTTATCCATAGGAAAAGAGATTGCCTTTAATTGTTAGGCCGTGTTCACACGGTTTAATCAAGCCGTAATTGCGAGCCGGAGTGCGCTCGCAATTCCGGCTTGAATAAGGGGCGGCGCGGGGGCGCGGCCCGCCGGTCCCATAGACTTGCATTATCCACGGCGCGTATTGCGCCTGGAAATGTGCAAGTGGACTTTCTCCCCCCATCCCGGCCCGGGGGGGATCCCTGCGAGAACGGGAACGAATACCACGGTTCCCGTATGAGAGCATGGGATTCCGTAATTTACTAAGCCGGGGAAAGGGTTGGCGCCTTTCAGGGCACCCCGAGTGCCAAAACCAATCCCCTAAAAAAGCCTTGGAAAACCCCCTTGGGGGATTTCAGGGTTTATGCGGGACCCGTAAGGTTGCCTAAAATAAAACTAATAAAAAATTTTACAAAAGGACCCCAAAATGGAAACTTCGGCAATACCCTACATGTGAGTATAAACTGTTGTTTGGGCGCTTGGCGTACAAGGGAGGGAGCGCTATTTGGTTTTTGGAAGGAGATTGTGGTGGTGCCATGTCGCATTTACAAAGCCCCTAAAGTAGCAGAACAAAACCTTCCAGATGTCGCCCCATCTTGGATTCAGCACCCCCTCAGGAATCTCATCTAGGGGTGTATTGTGCATTTTGGGCGCATAGCTGTTCCGTATTTTTTTCTATTTAGCACTCGGCTATGAAAATGGGTAAGGGGGGGGGGAGCACAGTTTCGCCATTTGTTTTTTGGGCTTCATTTTTTACAGCGTTCGCCGTGTGGTATAAGTGACAGGACAACTTTACTATGCGGTCAGTACAATAATATAAATTATACATACGGGTTTTTTATGTTTTATTGTGTTTTATTACTTTAACACAAGGGCTTGTTTTTTGTGGGATGAGTTGAAGTTTTTACTTTTTTTCATTATGGGGTTCGTACGAGGCTTTGTTCACTTTTTATCAAGTTTTTTTTTTGTGAGGTGTTTTGAATAAAATACAGCAATCCTGATAGTGTTTTATTTTTTACAGCGGTCACCGTGTGGTAAAAATGACATCCTAGCTTTACTCAGCAGGTCAATATGATTACAGCGATACCCAATTTGTATATTTTATTTATGTTTTACTGCTTTTACACAATAAAAACTAAAACATTAAACTAAAAGGCAAAATTTATTTTGCATTTCCATAGTCTGAGAGCCATAACTTTTTTATTTCTTTGTGCATGGAAATGTGTATGGGCTTGTCTTTTGCAGGATGAGTTGAACTTTTTATTGGTATCATTTTTCGGTGTACGGAGATGTGTAGGGGCTAGTTTTTTTGCGGGATGAGTGGACTTTTTATTAGTATCATTTTTCTGGGTCTAAGGCTTCTTGATTGCTTTTAATTCAATTTTTAGATGCCAGGGTGAAGAAATACTGCAACCCTGAGTTTTTTTTTGTTTTAACGGGCTCAAATACAGATAGGGGACAAGTTTTTTTACTCTGGGGGGCGATACTATTATAGGATCCCCCAATTTTATATGTTTGTTTTATTTGAACCCTTTTAAAGGGGGTTTTTCCACTAAAAGGATTGCTTTTTGATTGTTTTTTATATTAAGACTTAAAAAACAAGAAACTTTGCAATAGTGTCAAAAAACGGGTCCTACCTATTCCTAGATACCCCCTTTGTAGGGGGTTGCATCGCTACTAGGTGCTTAGCTCCAGACCTGCGGGTTTCCCCTGATAGGCTGCCGCACTGGTCGCTAAACCCAGCCCTCTTGACTCCCCTGTGGCTCCACACTGGTCGCTATAGTACGACCTGGCTTTTTTGCACCCTAGTAGAAGTCAAAAAACCACGCCCCTAAATTTAAAATAAAACCAAAAGAAAAAGGACTGGGAAGATTAATCAATGTAAGAGCAACCCTTTAAAAAAAGTGTTATTTTTTTCTCATACAGAGCTGTGTAAGGGCTTTTTGTTTGCGGGATGTATGGAAATTTTCATTGGTACCACTTTGGCATTTATATGACTTTTTGATCACTTTATTCTATTTTATAGTCACTTTTTATTCCATTATATGTGCTTCGGGGTGAAAGAAAATTCTGGGATTAAGGATTATTTGTCCAGAAATGTGTCAGCGTATTCGACGTGTGTGATCCAATTCATCATGATGCAACCCCAATAGGAAATATATGGAGATATTTTATTACAAGATTGTCTAGTTTTGAAAGCTAAACCCAAATTTGAATTTCAATTTAAAAATTTAAAATGGAATTTTTTATTAGAAAAGGACAGCCCTAGAAACCTACATCCCACTCTGGCACTGACCTCTAAGGCAGATCTGTCTTAACAGAATTTGGGGCCCGGGCATAGGAGAGGGGCCCCGCCCAAATTTAGACATCACACCCAGCCCCCCCCAAGCACACCGATATTATCAGCCCCTTTTATCGGACACAGCAGTCGCACCACAGACTATTTGGGAGGGAGGAAGCCTTTGGGTCCCTCTCCATATGGTTTTTAACTGTTTTTTCACATCCTAAAAACACACAAATATTAAAAAAGCAAAGCCAAGCAAGGGATCCTGGGTATTTTTTTTGTATTCCGGGGGCTTTCATAACCATTGGGCCCCTATACTTGGGGGTCCCCCCGGGCAACTCCCTGTGTGTCCAAGGGAAAAAAGAGGGCCCTTGTTTAAAGGGTAATGTGGATTGTAGAAACATTTGCACCTTGCTTACCCCCGTTACTTAGCGATCGCTGTAACGTTGGAACACATCAAGTGTTAATAATAGATGTAATAAAGTCGTACGTTTTATGCTGCCTTATACAAAGAGATATGATCACTACAAATAACCAGAATTCAGCAAATGACATCTTATTATTTCTGCATATGAAATGTTACTTAGTGCTTTCCCTCTGAGAAAGGATTGGAGCGAATGAATGTGCAATCTGAAATCTACAGCTTCTTTGCTGTTACATACACAGTTTCCAATCTCCGAGATTCATTGCGGCATCATTCCCGGAGTAAGCTGTCACAATCCCTTCAGGAAGGGTTTGGGCCCCTTTTGAATCACAATTTTTAAATTCCCTGAGTGTAAAAGGGAACGGGATAATTGAGTCCAAGAAACAAGCACCATAAATCCCAGCGTGGTATGAAGCGAACATGCCTCAGAGAATAAACATAATATAATAAGGCGCGGGCTTCAGCGATGACTTCTCTCCACTTTCTTATTGTTGTGTGGTGTATATTTTGGCGCTTTCTGTTTACTGCTGATGGACACATAAAACATTCATGATAACAGCAGCAATGGAACAGAGCGCGCCCGCTGATGTACTGAACGTCCATTCGGGGTAGAACCAGGGAAAGCTTTGTAAGAAATCATTGGTTGGGTCATATGGCTTTATTTCTTAATAATGCAATGGATTCTTTTATATCCGTGTGTTACAGGAATCAATCTGTCGGACTGGGGTGTCTTGGGCCCATAGGTGGAGGTTGTTCTAGGGGCCCACCAATTGAGCTGTTTCGGGGCCCACCGGTGGAGTTTTTTTTAGGGGCCCACCCTACAGCTATGAAAGGATGTTATGCTTCTTGCCTCTTTCTTGTTTTTTTGCCTTTCGGGGGATGTAATGCATTTAAAAAAAACAATTCCGTTCTCCATTTCAGGGGCCCCACGGGAAAATTTCCCCTTTTCCCCCTGTGGGCCAGTCCGAGCCTAAAAACAATTTACCCCTGATTTTTGAGAAAAAATACCCACCTTCTCAAACCCTAGAAGGCGTTAAGTGACCACTTTTTTCCCCTCGATTGATTAGAAATTGCGGATTGTCCAACTCCCCCCAAAAATTAAAACCACTCAACATTTTGATCCAGTGTTTAATCTCTCCACTGTTTGGATACAGCAGTCATGTAACAAAGTAAAAAAACGTGGCTTAAAAATACTTGCCGACCCCCCCTGAAAAGGGTGGTTCACAGGCTTATTAAAAGCCGTAATTTGGGGGGGGAGGTTTTCCCCCGAATTCGGGGTTTCGGGGGCGGGGGGGCCCCCCGGCCCCCCATAGACTTTATTACCCATGGCGCGATCCCGCCGGGTTAATGTGCATGTATTTTCCCCCCCCGGCGGATTCCCCGAGGGGGTAGAGGAGAGGGAACCAATTCTCTATGAGAGCTTTGATTACCGTAAGGGTGGGAAGGATTTCAGCCCCTATTGCAGGCAGTATGGGCGCAATACGGTGCAATCCGTCCCTGCAAAAACCCCTGTGAACGGCCCCCAAACGTCCCGGTTTTTGGAAAAAATTTTTCTGCGCAGGTGTTGCAGCTGTAGGCCAATTGTACAACTGTGTGGGTGGAGAGTCGGCTATCAATGATTGCTGGGCTCTCCCCTGAGAAGACAGAGATGGTTTATTACCATCCCACCATCACCAATCTCTCTGCTATTGGTGGGGGTTGCCAGCTGTAATAAACAGTCGACACCCGGCTGCTTTATACACTCAAAACTCTAAACTAAATTTGAACTTATGGGTATGTCCAAATGCATGAAGGGGATAAAGTAAGCACCCCTTTATTTCGCCTCCCTGTCATATTTTCTGTGCTGATGTCATGATTCTGCCTGGTGGACCCCCATCTCTGAGTTCTGGGCGCCGGCCGTGGCCATTGCGACAGAGGCCGCAGTTTCGGCATATGTTTCCACTTGAATCTGTATTCCCTTTCTCTGTATTTTTAAGTTTTTTGGCCCAGCCTGTGGCGGAATCCTCCAGCACTCTATTGTTAACCCGTTTCCCTTTCAAGTCTCTTAGATTGAAGCCTTGTTTCCAAAACCCGGTCCCTTTTCCCCCTATCGCCTCTGTTCTTTGATCTATGGTCTATTATAAATAGGGTTCTTTGTCAGTTCTCTTTGCCTGCTATATTGGTTTCTTTCTGTGCCTGTAGCTAGCCTTTCGCTTGCCTGATTTACCTGACTTTGCTTTGTTGCTGACTATTCTTCTGCCTTCTGATTTTGTACTGCTTCCCCCGATGGTTGCTGACCCCTTTTTGTCGACCCTTTTGATTTGTGTTTTAGTGTTTGTTTTGGGCTGTGTCCCCTGATTCCCTTTTTGTGTATCTTGCAGTCTTCAGTTGGGGCTGACCTGTTAAGGGATCGGGCACTCCCAAAAGGTAGGGACAGTGTTTGGAAACAGCGTCAAGGCCTCACTCTGTCTGTATCTACTAGTGCGTCCCTGACCGGTTCCTCACAGCTGATTTGTGTTTCCTCCCTTCTCTCAGTTGAGCAGCAGCATTTTCTGTTTGAAAGCTATCTCCTTTTTGCTGTGTAAAACTACAAGATCCTTTGCTGTTCCTTTTTCTAAAGTTGCTCCCTCACAAAACCCAAGTTCAGTGCATGCCCCTCTCTTTTTTCCCCCTTTGGCCCCTGTTAAACGGCTTAAAAAGGGGGTATTTTCGGTCCGTAATTAAAAGGGGCCGGGGTTTCGCAAAAATTTCGGGCCCGAAAAAAATTTTTTCGTCCCCCCGTCAATTTCGGTAATTTCCCCCAGTTTTTTTATAGGGAACTATGGATTAAGTTCCCCTACCGTCGGCGAATCCGGGGGACGGGGAGATAAAATGACAGGTCAAATTCCACGGGGTATACCGGGCCGGGGGTAATTTAAAGTCTATTTGGGGCCCTTTTTGTTGGCCCGGGTTCCCCCCCCTCACTCCCCCGCCCCCATTCCCCAGTGTAATTGCCCGGGGGAGTCCCCCCATTAAAACCGGGGGTTGGAAAAATAAACCTTATGTTGAAAGCCAAGGATGTCTTCAAAGATTGACCTAAAAAAACAACACCCCTTCACTCAACTAATCTGCTGGCCTTACACAGAGCTGTTTCCTGTGTGTATAGAGCGCAGTAGCTTCTAGTAATCAAACAGCTGATCCAGAACTATAGGAAGCCCACCATAAAAGTATATTTCAAAAAGGGCCCAACCTTTTGGGAAAATATAAATTTTGAAAATAAAATTTTTTTTAAATTTAACAGCCTTTTTTAAAAAACCTTACGCTACAGATAACTTTTTTTTTAAATTCCAATTGACAGAGCCCCATTTACAAAGCCCCATTTTTAACCCCCTTTTTGCCAAAAGCCTGAAAATTTGTCAAGGGCCGCACTTTTTTTTAGTTTTTTGCCCCTTGAGTTTTTTAACAGTCGTACCTTTATTTTTTTCAAAGACGCAGTTTTATTAAGGCGTCGTTTTTTAAATTTTGCGCAGGATGAACGAAAATCGGGAAATTTTGTGATGTTTTTTTTTACGGTTTCACGGCAGGTTGGGAAAAATTTTGACAGACTTATTAAAGGGGAAAGGGATAAAACCCTGCGGTTTATACCCCAAAAATTTTCGTACTTTATTTTTTTTAAACCTTTTCCCGGGATTCCCTTTTGGTAAAAGGGGGGAAAAAGGGGGGGGGGATCTTTTTTTTTTTTTTTTTTTTTTTACTTTTTCCCATAGAGGACTTGTATCCTCAGATCACTTTGGAAAAAAATGGAGAACAATTTCACGGGGCGGTTTTGGGGCAAATTTTTGGAAAAGGTTTTTTGTGCAGGAAAAACAACAAATTAAAGCTATACATTGTTGCACAAAAAAAAGCATTCCCAAAAAACCCCCATCAAAAATGAAACCAAAAACCCCACCGTGTTTTAAAGGGAAAGCTAACAAAAACTTTCGGGGCTTCAGGTAAGCGCAGCAGCCCTTTAAAACTGACGCGGTGCTCCCAAAAAGGGGGAAAAGAGGGGGAACCCCTCCTCTCCCTTTAAACCCTTTTGCTGCCGCAAAACGTTTTAAAGGGCCGGCAAAATAAGGGGTTTTAAACGGGCCCTGGCTGGAGGGGAGCTCTGGGGTTTAAAGGGTGCCCCCAGCATGGGCCAGCTGTAATATACTTGAGGGCATGCACGATATCCTGTATGTCCATTTGTAGGAAATTCCCCTTTTCCCGCCCAAGGGGCTATAGGGCGTCCCCAAAAGTCGGAAAAGGGTTTAAAGCCTTTTTTTTATCGAGGGGATTTCAGTCCCAAAATTCTGCTTTGTTATTACAGGAAAAAAAAAAGTTGTAACAGAAAACCCAAACCCCAAAAACTTTCCCTGATAAAAAGCAGAGGATTCTTTATTTTTTTAAACATTTCTGGGACAATTTTGACCTTTCTAGGTTGCAAACACCTGGTCAAAACCCTTTTCCCTTGGGGAAATGAAAGGCATCCCCCTGGTTTAAAAGTTTTTTGGGGTTTCCAACCCCACTGCAAAAAATTTTAGTGATATGTTTAACACTTCATTTACCGTATAAAAACCTTTTCCCCTTTATACCCCAAAAAGTAGCAAACCCCCCGGGCCTTTCCCACTCCTATGGAAAAACCGGGGGCAAAGTGTTTAGGGTGTCCTTTCAGCTTTTTTTCAAAAATATTCTCCTTATGATTGAGATATCTTGGGGTCTTTATTAGCCCTATGAAAATGAAAAACACAAAAAAAAGTTTTTTTCCCGATAAAATCTTTAAACTCCTAACAGATGTGCACAATGAGGCAAACAATTTTTTCTGTGTGGAGGGCAAAAAAACAAAAAAATTACACTAACCTCCCGGAAAAAGGGCTATCATTTATCTCTGTAAATGATGAACAAATATGAGTAGTTTATCATCCTTTGTGGGCCTTTTTAATCATAACTTGGGGCATTACCTGGGGTTTTTTTATTGAATGGCGGGCCCCTTTGCCCAAATTTTTATACAGTTTGGGGTATAAATGCGCAAATCCCCTGGGTTAAAACTTTAGAAAGTGAAATGCATAAATACAGGTTCCTCACCTGCACCCCCCGAAAGCTTAGACATGATCTGCATTCGTTATTGTGCCTTTTTTTTTTTTTTTTTAAATTTTTTTTTTTGATAAAAAAAAGCTCAAGCTGGCCTTTTGAAAAATCACCCAATTCCCTTTTTGAGCTTTGTAGGGGCCCAAACCCCCCCAAACGCAGGTTACATGTCTTGATTTTTTCTGTTTAAAAAGAAATTTGGGGTCGGAAGGAAATTTATTCCCCCAAAAATGAGGACAAATTTGGGGTTTTTCCTATGGGGGGTTTTTTTTCTTCTTCTGGTTTAACCTTTTAACAATAGGGGTGAAAAGGATAGAGTCTGTCTGGGTTTTGGGCCCTTTCAAAACCCAAAGTAAACTTGTCATCGTTCCCCAAAGCCCTGATG